>QEOT01005862.1:157824-194805 GCA_003123785.1 Pterocarya stenoptera
CCCCCCCCCCCTCCCAAAAAAAAAAGGGAGCATGGTGGTGGATATTTTGCTTAGGAGGGGTACATCTCTCCCTTGCCAAACACAAGGTAGAGATATCCTCATCTACCATAGCCTTCGATAGTTGCATACCATGTAAGGAGACTCCACCGTTGTTTGCTAGTAGTTGTTATGCTATCATCATGGTGGAAATGTTTGGGGCAACATAGTGGAGTGGAAATGTCCATACTGATTGAGAAATCTTTTCCTACAAATTGAGTTTTAGAAGTGTTTTGGAACACTTTGTGTGTTGCCCCAAACTGTTGTGAGCTTCTATTTTAAAAAAATTTAATGATTCCTTCAAATCAGGGAATACATTCTTAGGAATTAATTAGACATGAGATGAACTTAGGCTTTTAAACCATGTCTAATATATGAGGAATAAGAAACTAGGAATTGGATATTAATAATGGCACATAGGAGTAGTTTTGGCCCATTAGGCTTGGTAGGAGGCTAGCCCATTAGCCCATGTATAGATGGAAAAGCCAAAATATTTTCCTCACTATGGCTCAAGAGAGCCCATGAAACCCAATCAATAAGAGCCCTAGCCAAAACCTACTACAAGAAATAATCCAAGTCACACACGACCTCATCCATTCCTAGAAAGGGATTCAACCACTAGTAAGCACTAATTGCCTCTCCTCCCTCTCTCAAGTTCAGCTCGTAAATGATTGCTAGGACTTTCCACCTTTGCACAGACTTACAGTTTGTGAATACTTGCTGGAATTTCCCACCTTTGCTATGATTTATTGCTAATGAATGCTTGCTAGAAATTTCCCCACATGAACTGTTTTTCAGCATGTAATTGTTCGTAAATGTCTTGTCATTGGACTACATTTACTTGCATGTAAAATGATTTGGAAATGTTGCAGGGTTCTTGGCATAAAATGAGTTGTTTTATTTTCCAAGGGGTGTGTGTGTGTGTGTTTAAATGTTGCAATTAAAGGAGTTTAACATGGATGTGCGTATCACTATCCCAAGACTAGATGTGATATTACCTCGATGGAGTTCTCTGGTCATTTTAAAGCACATATTACTGATTGCATTCCCTGGGTTATCGTTAGGTGACAATGGGTTTAGGCGAGATGATAATGCTATCGAGCAAAGTCGTGGCCTCTATAATGGTGAAGGCTAGAGGACTTTGTGGTCAACGACAAGTCACAAAGCCAGATGTCACTCAGAATAAAGTCACATACATGCTCATTACACATAGTGTGGTGAAGGGAGTCAGGGTTTGTGGATGGTCCATTTAGGGGAAACCTTGGTGCACACATAAATAAATTGGATGTTTTAAAAGGGGATTTTGAGTATGTTTTCAACTTGTGTGGAAACTTTGTCAATTTCTTCGATTTTGTTATGCGGTAAATTTTGTGTGAAGATTATTGTTGCTCAGATATGCCTAATTTGGTTAAGTGTGTAAAGTCAATTATAATCTTTCCTTGCATCAATTACTTGCATATTCTCTTTTCCATTGGCTTGCAATTTTTAGGGTTGGTCTTAGTTTCACTTATTGAGATTTTTTGAAATCTCACCCTGGTAATCCCACTACAGTCCCGCTCCTCATAACCATAGATTTTGGTGCACATGGAGATTTTGATGGTAGGTATGGATGTGGAGATCCAGTACCACTGAAATACATTAGTAATACTAATACTAAAACTGAAAAGCCGAACTGGAACCGATAAAATCAAAAGTACCGGTTTAGGAGGATAACCGGTGTGGTATCGATTTTTGAAAATGCAAAATTGGTGTATACTGGTTGAGTCTCAAAATTTATCCAAAAATGGACCAAACTAGACTGGTTACATTGCTAGCTATGGGGGTTTAGGAACTTTTGGAAGTTATGAGGTTGGAACATTTTGTCAAGAAGGATAGAATGGTGCGACCTAGACTACCCCAACATGAGCCTTACGACAATGTTCCCTAAGATGACGTACTACATGGCAAAGGAAACTACACTATGGCATGAACCATAAACTGAATGACTGAAATGGTGGGACAACAACAAGAGTTTTTCCAGCAGCATTTCCAACAACAACAAACTCAACAACCACAGGCTAAGAAGAGATGCTACCAGCACGAGTGATTTCTGGCCAATAGATATCCTAGAGTTTTTGGAACCAAAAGGCCTATGAGAGCAGGAAAATGGATCATGGATCTTGAAATCACTATCAAAAGGTACTATATGTGGGTTATCTGCTTCGACAAGAAGTTGCAATACGGTGGGATAAAAAGAGACAGCTTCTGATCGTGGAACTGGGGCCAATGTCAGTCATGACCTAGTAGCACTTTAAGAAAGAGTTTGAAGACCATTTCTTCCCAAGCATGGTGAGACAAAAAAAGGCAAGAGAATTCTCCAGCCTGATCCAAAGTAGTATGATTGTTGAACAATATCTATTAGATTTATTCAATTGGGGAGGTTTGCCCTGCACCTTATATCCATTGAAGTGATGTGAGTTGAACACTTCTAGGAAGGGTTACAGCAGTAGATACATGCTCAAGTAGCTTGTCTAAAAATTCAAGATTTCTAGATGCTGGTCGATGTTGCCTCTATAGCTGAATGTGAGAACTATAGCCTAGCGATCATGGTAATAGGTCAGAAGAGGACTTAGGATCACCCCAAAATTTTGTGTCTAGATTTAGGGCATGACAACAAGCAGATCCTACAAAAGAGATTGCCATTAAGGAACCAACAACTATTTGAGATGTAGCCAGATGGGGCAATTTGCCAGGGAATGCCCAGGTGTGGCCCAAGGTAGCCAATCTGGCCCAGATGGAGGGAGATTGAGCCAGAGACAATTAGTTCAAGCATGAGTGTATGCTCTGAAGACTCGGAAAGTGGGAGTCATCATAGGTACTTGGGGTGTAAGACTATTGGTCTAGACCGAAAAAACCAATCCGCCGAATAGTTCGTTCCAAACCGGACTAGACTGATAGTCCTATTGGTCGGTCTCTGTATTACCCGAGTCCTACTAGTAGAAAATCTCATGTTATTAAAATTATTATTTTTTTAAAACCAAATCTTTTTATGTATTTTAATAAAAGGATCTTCGTTACTATGATTTTTAAAATGAATATGTTTTTCTTGTTTAAATGAGACCTAGAAAAATTGAGGGAAGGGTATACTTGTTTACAAAAATACCCTTAGTATTATTATTTTACAAATTAGTAAGTGTAATCTTCTTTTAATCCTACCCTTGCTTTGGCAGGTAGAAAAATATGTCATCTTACTCTTCATCCCAACCGTCCATTTCAAGTTAGCACAGGGAAAGAAAACCAAGCCCCTACCCGTTCGTATTACATTCAGCAAAAGGGGAAGAAAACTCAAGCTTTCACCCGTGTGTCTCATATCTTCATCCTCCATTTCGTTCATTTCTTTCCAACATCAGAAAAGCCCTAGCTCTCATCTCCTCAAGGAGAGAAACAACAAGGTAAGTCCATTTCTTGACCATTCTCTTGTAGATTTTGGATTATACACGATTGGCATTCGAATTTGGTTTTGAAATTTCTGCTTTGGTGCTCCAGCCGAAACACTCTCGGTGTGTTATGATGATCACTGTGGTTAATAAATGGCATGTTTTGAAGATGAAGAGTATTACAGTATAAAGAGTGATCGAGTTGCTGAAAGCATAAGATAGATAGAATCACATGTAGTGCACGTGTTCATTAACAGATGTTAAGACTGTTTTAGCCTTACTTACAAATAAGGATTTACGATATTACCCTTACTTGTAACAGAATTAACTAACTCATTTACATCTGAGTTCATGTATAAAAACCTATCGAATGCTAATGAAAAAGGCACTGAAGTATTAAACAGAATTACTTTCTTGGAGGTACTGATCCCTCGAATGATCGGAAGTGTTTCTTATTCATTCCTTCAAGATACTAGTGTGCTGTAACAAAGTGGCATCAGAGCAGTCAATTCTTGGTGTACAATTACTGGATTCAAGATGGCGGACGAGACGAGATACAAAGAATTAGAGAAGCTGATTTTGGGCTTGAGGCAATCGCAAGAACAGCAGCAGAAAAGGGTCGAGGACCAGCAGAAAACAGTGGAGGACCATCAAGATGCTTTGGAAGCATTAAGTACCAAGATGGATTTTTTGTTGGAGGCTGTGAATGGAGGAAGACTGGGATCAAGAAACGGAAATGGCAATGGAGGTAACAGGCGTGAGGAGGACAACCCTGTGGTTCCTTTTCGCAGTATCAAGATTGAATTTCCACTGTTCGATGGTGACAATGCAACAGGATGGATTTACAAGGCAAACCATTACTTTGCCTTACATCCAATGCCGGATGGTCAGAAGATCTTAATGTCTTCTTTCTATATGGAAGGCAGTGCTTTAGTTTGGTTCCAAGATGCGGAGGAAACGGGCATTTTCAACAATTGGGAAGCATTTGTAGCAGCCTTACAACTCAGATTTGGTAATTCTTCCTAGGATGATCCTATGGAAGCCATTACTGGACTTAGACAAACTACTTATGTTGCAGCATACAAGTCCCAGTTTGAGGTAATTTCTAATCGATTAAAAGGGTTGTCTGAAAACTATAAATTGAGTTGTTTCTTGAGTGGGTTGCGAGATGAAATACGGCTGCCAGTTAGAATGCTACACCCACAAGATTTAAATTCTGCTTTTGGGTTGGCTAAAATCCAAGACGAGTACATCCATAGCACTCGAGGAAGCTTTAGAAATGTCATTGGACACCACTCCTCTCTTGTCTCACATTCTGTAGGAGGTAATTCTAATCCTCTAGGGACAAATGTGATAACAAGTTCTTCTTTCAAGAAGGAACCTTACGCTGGAAACAAGGCAAGAAGTGTTCGAAGCAATTTTCCTTTTCAAAAGGTTTCCCCAACAGAAATGAAAGAAAGAAGAGAAAAAGGGCTGTGTTATTTTTGTGAGGAGAAATGGAACCCATCTCATAAGTGTAAAAAGGCTCGAATTTACCTGCTGGAAGGTATGGATTTATGTTCAGAAGTTAGTGAATCTGTCAATGAGGAAAGGGTGGATACTGAAAATTCTGAAGAATTTAAGCTGGAGTGTGAGATGCCTGAGATTTCCTTGAGTGCCATTGTTGGATCTTTGAGTCCAAGAACCATGAGGATCAAGGGAAAGGTCAAAGGGTGCCCTGTCATTATCTTGGTAGATACTGGCAGCACTCATAACTTCCTTGACCCAATGGTGGCCAAGAAGGTTGAAATGTCTGCAAACATGAAGGAGCAAATCGTGGTTCGAGTTGCTAATGGGGAAAGGGTAAAAAGTGAAGGGTTGTTACAACAAGTTTAGTTTGAGATGCAAGACACTGAATTTGTAAGTGATTTTTTTCTGCTTTCACTGGGTGGCTGTGATGCAATTGTAGGAATGCAATGGTTGATTACCTTGGGTTCTGTATTGTGGGATTTTAATAACCTCACTATGACCTTTGAGGTTGATAAAAAACCTGTGATGTTGAAAGGTTTAAGCCCCAATAGGCCGGAGTTGGTGGAGGAAGTCCACTTTTTTCAACTGTCAGCAGTGGAAAGGAAGGGGATTCTTTTACAGATTGTCCCTCAGGATTCTACAAAACAATTTCAGGCTGTGGATCTTAAAATCGAGGAGGTGTTGCTGCAGTTTCCAGGAGTTTTTGAGGAACTTAAAGGCTTGCCTCCTAGAAGGAGTAAGGACCACTAGATTAATTTAAAAGAAGGGACTCAACCTATATCTGTAAGACCATACCGATACCCCTTTTATCAAAAGTCTGAATTTGAGAAAATAGTCCATGAACTGCTAACTGCTGGGGTAATTCGAAATAGCCAATCTCCTTTTTCTTCTCCTGTGCTTTTGGTGAGGAAGTCAGATGGGACATGGCGCATGTGCATGGACTATAGGGCTCTCAACAAGGAAACTATTAAAGACAAATTCCCCATTCCTGTGATAGATGAACTCTTGGATGAGCTATTTGGGTCCACAATTTTCTCAAAATTGGATCTCAGAACAGGTTACCATCAAATTCGAGTGAGGGAAGAAGATATAGAGAAGACAACTTTCAGAACACACCAAGGGCATTATGAGTTTTTGGTTATGCCTTTTGGCTTAACCAATGCTCCAGCAACTTTCTAATGTATTATGAATGAAGTATTCCAGCCTTACCTTCGAAAATTTATTATAGTTTTTTTTTTATGACATTCTTGTCTTGTCTATAGCAAAACTGAGAAGGATCATTTACAACATTTTTTTTTGGTATTGGATACCTTAGCAAAAAACAAATTATTTGCTAAGAGGAGTAAATGTCACTTCGGGTGTAAGGAGATTGAGTACTTGGACCATTTAATCTCTGCAGAAGGGGTTCAAACAGATCCCTCTAAGATTAAAGCCATGATTGACTGGCCATTGCCAAAAAACATAAAATCCTTGAGGGGTTTCCTTGGCTTAACTGGTTTCTACAGAAAGTTTGTGAAGGAATATGGTATTATAGCTGGCCCACTCACTCAGTTGTTAAAGAATGATTCTTTTGTTTGGGGACCCAAGGCTTCTAAGGCATTTGAAGCCTTGAAGTTGGCTATGACTAATCCCCCTGTATTAGCTATGACAAATTTTTCTAAAGAGTTCTTAATTGAATGTGATGCATGTGGTAAGCGAGTGGGTGCTGTGTTGATGCAAGATGGGAAACCCTTGGCTTATTTGAGTCAAGCTTTGAAAGGGAAGGCATTAGACCTGTCCACTTATGAAAAGGAATTATTGGCACTAGTATTGGCAGTTCAGAAATGGAGGGCTTATTTGCTTGGAGGCACCTTTGTGATTAAAACAGACCAGAAAAGTTTGAAGTTTCTGCTAGAACAGAAGATTGGAACTCCTTCACAACAGAAATGGATTAGCAAACTTCTCGGGTATGACTTCAGGATTGAGTATAAAAAAGGGAAGGACAATATCATTGCGGATGCTTTATCTAGAAGAGAAGAAGGCTCAGAATCTGCATGTGTGTTAACTGCTATAACTGTGCTCGATCCCATTTGGTTAGAAGAATTGAAATCCTCTTATTTGTTGGACAAGGAAATTTCTGACATTTGTGGCAAGTTACAAAGGGATTCTTTATCTGTCTCTGAGTTTGAGGTGAAGAATGGCTTGCTGTTTAAGAAAGGGAGGTTATTCTTATCTGCTTCATCTCTGCTTAAAAACCAAATTCTCCATTTTGTTCACAACAGTGTTGTGGGAGGCCATTCGGGGTATCAAAAATCCTTGCAGAGGCTTAAGGCAGACTTTATATGGGCTGGTATGAGGAAGGATATGAAGAAATTTATTAGAGAATGTTCGATATGCCAAAAGTGCAAATCAGAAAACTTGCTTCCAGCAGGCTTATTACAACCTTTGCCCATTCCGACCTCTTCATGGAGTGATATCTCCATGGATTTCATTGAGGCCTTACCACCATCAAAGGGTTTTTCTGTCATCTTTGTAGTGGTAGACAGATTTACTAAATATGCTCATTTCTTGCCATTATCTCACCCCTATACAGCTGCTACTGTTGCTCAGTTATTCATTACACAGGTTTTCAAATTGCATGGGATGCCCAACACCATTGTAACTGATAGAGACGTGATCTTCACTAGTAGTTTATGGAAGGAAATTTTTAAGTTGCATGGCACAAAGTTGAACTTTACCTCAGCTTACCATCCACAGTCTGATGGTCAAACTGAGATAGTAAACAAGGCAGTACAGCAATACTTGAGATGTTTGTATTTGAAAGACCCAAACAATGGGTTCATTGGCTACCTTGGGCAGAGTATTGGTACAATACTTCTGCACATTCTTCCACAAGGATGACTCCCTTTGAAGCTTTGTATGGCAGACCACCCGCTTCTTTGTTGCAATATGTAGCTGGTACTACACAGAATCATGCTGTTGATTCTGAACTTCGATCGAGGGAAGAGATTTTGGGAATACTTAAGAAGAATTTGTTAGCTGCCCAGTCCAGAATGAAGCAGTTCTATGATAACAAGCATATTGATAGACAATTTGTTGTAGGAGATATGGTTTATTTGAAGTTACAGAAGTACAAACAGAAGAGTCTTGTAGCCATTCCTTATCCTAAGTTGGCTCCTAGATTTTGTGGCCCCTTCAAAGTTTTAGAGAAGATTGGTGAAGTTGCTTACAAGCTGGAATTGCCTTCTGATGCTGTTATACATCCAGTTTTTCATGTTTCCAGACTTAAGAAGCATGTGGGTCCTGATGCGAATGTGTCTCCTTCAATTCCCTTTACGGATGATCACGGGTGTGCTAGAGTTGAGCCAGAATGTATACTTGAAAGAAGAATGACCCCAGTTAACAACCAACCCTTCATCGAGTTGCTTGTGAAATGGAGAGGAGCTCATCACGAAGATTCTTCCTGGGTACCTGTAGAGCAGCTGAGATTCCAATATCCTGACCTTGTGGGCAAGGTCTTTTGAGGGGGAGGGCATTGTTATGATGATCACTGTGGTTAATAAATGGCATGTTTTGAAGATGAAGAGTATTACAGTATAAAGAGTGATCGAGTTGCTGAAAGCATAAGATAGATAGAATCACATGTAGTGCACGTGTTCATTAACAGATGTTAAGACTGTTTTAGCCTTACTTACAAATAAGGATTTACGATATTACCCTTACTTGTAACAGAATTAACTAACTCATTTACATCTGAGTTCATGTATAAAAACCTATCGAATGCTAATGAAAAAGGCACTGAAGTATTAAACAGAATTACTTTCTTGGAGGTACTGATCCCTCGAATGATCGGAAGTGTTTCTTATTCATTCCTTCAAGGTACTAGTGTGCTGTAACACGGTGTTCTTCAGTTCCACATGCCCATTTCATTGTTTGAAGCTTAAATCAGGTAACAAAAACCTAGTCCCAAACTCTTGTGGTTGGATAGTTGGATTTAATCTAAAGCCAAAAACCGTAGCCATGAATGTCTGAAAAAAATCTGTTGCTGTCCAGATTTTGCCCCTTTGACTTCCAATGTTTGATTTCTCAGTTGTTTCTCTTTACTCTTGTTTAGTCGAGTGTGTGACTAAGTGGAAGAAGGGTTGGTTTCATTTTGGGTTGTGTAGTTTTGTTAAAAAAAAAAAAAAATCTGGTATGGTCTTTCATTGTTTCCCTTGAGTTTAAATTATGTTCTTAACTATGTTCAAACCTTTGTTTTTATGTTTTAAACTAGTGAGTTTTATGTTGTAATTTTCTGGTTTACAAAGAAATTTTCCTTGCTATTTTATGTTTAAACAAAAAATGATGTTTCTTGCAAGTTTTCTTCAATACTATCATCCTTAGTCTATGTAGTTGGGATTGTGGTTGAATGAAGGAAGTTTAAAATGCAAGAATGCACTAAGGCTGCTAGCTGTCCATGTATTGCAGAATTTTCTGCTATGTGTTCTGTTTTGAAGCTCAAACCAGTACATCTCACCCCTATTGTCCATTTCACCCTCACCCAACCAATCCTAATTGTTTGTGTGATAAAATACTGAAAATGAGGGACAAACCAGCCATCTAGCAAGCCTTGACCCTTCACTTATTATGGTTCCATCAAGTTACCAAAAAGCTGTCAAAATGCCCTTTTAGTGAAAATTTCCACTTTTTTTATGTTTCCTTGTTCTATTCCATTCCCAAGTAAATTCTTATCATTTATACATTATTAACCCATGATTCTCATCCACCCTCCATGTAGAAAAAGTAAATAGCCCCTATTGGACAGCAAGCATGTTATTAGTCATGATTGTGAGTTTCCTTGGACTTGCTTGAAGTGAGGAGTTTGGATGTTTTGACTTGTGCTAGCTATGGAACGAAGTTAGATGGGTTGGTTTGTTTTTTGTAGTGACTTTCTCTAAGTGAAGAGGGAGTTAAGGAAAATATGAAGTGGGTATTGATATGCTCATTTCAATTTCATTGAATAGGACATATTGAGGTGCAAAGAGGGACTAAGGTAAGTAGCTATGACCATGCTTCGTACTCAACATTTTCTTCTACTAAATGCTCCTTTTTATTCAAATGATTCTTTGTGATAAAAAGGTAAATGTATATGCTATGTATGAACTCTTCTTGGTAGCCCATGTTAAGTATCCTATTAATTATAAATGTGTGTAGATGTATGATGTAAAGCATGCACATTCAAGGTTTAAATCATGAGATTTACCATGCATGTTTTTTTAAGAATTAGTGATTTTCCTTTATATAAAGTATGGCATGAAATGCATCTTTATGAAAGAAAATGCATGTGCATTGGTCGAAGAAAGATGATAAAAATGCTTTGAATGGAAAGAAAGAGGAATGAAAGTTTTATGTATGAAAATACTTAATGGCCAACGACTGAATGATTATGGTACCAAAGAAAGGGGTAGATTGCAATGCCGGATCGGTCCCATTGGTAGTGCACCCAATGGCGCCATACTGACTGAAGGATTTCCTTACCCGTGGTGCACCCAATGGCGCCACAGGGTGTAATAGTGTGTATTGATCAAAGGAAAGTAAAAATTGAATTCGAATGCTTATGTAAATGTTTTATGTTTATTTAAATGTTTTAAGCTTGTGTGATCTTTCAAAATAAAAGAATATTCAAGGTATGCTATTTTAACTGCTTGGTGTACTACTTACTGAGTATTAGACTCACCTTGTTGTTAATGGTTTAAACGTACAGGAAATAACGAAGATGAGACTGTGGAGCAAGACATTGCTAGGGATGGGTCTCTTTTATCTAATGTTAGATTATTTGGTTGGTTGGTTTGTAAAAATATTTTGGGGACATGTATTTTGCGACAAGTGTTTCTTTTGTGGACTGGGTAGATGTTTCTACACAGGAGATGGCTTAGTTTTTAAACTTGTAATTAATGGGACCATCCCATGTTTTGACACATTATTTTGGGACTTCAAATAGGATAGAAAATGGGAAGGTCCATTTTCTAAATTTTAGTATGATATACAGGTCTCTTTTTATAAACTGTTGATTTATTCAAAAAAGTTAAAAAAACAAGATGAAAAGTAGTAGCTCATACCATTCTAGGGAGTGGTTGTTACAGTCTCAGGATGTGGTTTTTTCCGAACAGACAGGATTGAGACCGACCGAATGTAAATATCTATTTTAATATTATATATAATATATTTTATATAGTAGTTGTATAAGTTAATTATATAATTTCATCCAATGGATCAACATTGGCCATATACACAATGAAATTATTTAATATTCATTAATCATATATATAAAAAAAATCACTTAATATTAATTTTACTAATTTAATTAATTTTTTGTATTAATTTTTCTGTCAAAAAAAGAAAAGAGGAAAAAATGTTCATAGACTGAATTGGACCAAATGGAACAATCAAACCGATGGTCCAGTCTTGCAAAAATGATTGATCGAAATGTTCGAATCGTGACCTCTCTTAGACAGACCAATTACACACCTAATAGGTACAAACTTGCATTTTATAAAGCATGTATTTAAAATTAAGGGTGTTTGACTTTATCAAGAAGAGTCAAATTACATGAGCTTATGCTTGTACTTTTTTTAACTCAAGTGCATCCCAATCATTTGTATTTGCTACATTCACTCGAATGTGTAGTATACGAAAGGAGTCCTTGCAACAAACTGTTGCAGTGGCTTTGCCAACTAAAGAAGTTGTAGTATGTTAAATGGTTGCCTTAGGTTGCCTTTTAGACTTGGAAGGAAGAGTGTTTGAAGCAAACTTGATGGTCTTAAACCTTTTCGGGTTTGAAATTATTTGGGATTGGATTGGCTGTCCCAGTGGTACGGCAGTATCAATTGCCATAGTTGAGTATTTAGTTTCTAACTACCTAGAGAAGAAAGTATGCAGGTTGAAGGGTAGTAGGCTTAAGATGATTACCACAGTGATATCGGTCATTCAAGCTAAGAAAGATTTAGCTGGTGGTTTAGAGGCGTACTTGGTTCAAGTCAGTTACGGGATCCCACTCGTCGAAGAGTTTACAGAAGCTTTCGCCGACAATCTCCCAGGATTGCCTCATGTTCAGGAAATCAATTTTGCAATCCACTTGGAATTGGAAGCAACTCCTATACACAGGGCACCCTATCGATTGGCGCCATTGGAACTAAAGGTGTTGAAGACACAACTGGAAGAACTATGGACAAGGGGTTTATCAGACCAAGTTCATCACCATGGGGAGTACCAGTATTATTTGTCAAGAAGAAGGTTAGGACTCTCAAGATGTGCATAGATTACCGGAAACTTAATAAGGTGACAATAAAGAATAAGTACCCATTGTCTAAGATTGATGACTTATTCAATCAACTTCAAGGAGAATCAGGAAGAGAGATGTGCCCAAAACTGTATTCAGAACTAGATACAAGCAATATGAATTCAAAGTAATGCCTTTCGGATTGGTCAATGCACCCGTTGTGCTCATGGATATTATGAATAGGTGTTTAGACCCTTGGATTCATTCGTGGTGGTTTTTATCGGTGATATTGTGGTCTACTCACAAGATCTAGAAGACCATATGAACAACCTACGACAGGTATTGGGGAAACTACAGGAGCATCAATTGTATGCCAAGCCTCAGCAAGTGCAAGTTTTGGTTGAGTAAAGTTAAATTCGGTGGCCATGTAATCTCCAAGGATGGAGTAGAGGTGGACCCTAGAAGTAGTCATATCCAATTATAACTTTCTCAAATTCCCAAACAAAATACAAATAATAATACAAATTTTTCATATTTCAAAATAAAATAATATTAAAAAATTATATTCAAATAATTTTTTTAACTTTATAATATTTTATTCAACTTTTTCTCTCGCATTTTTCAAAAATGAATAAAACATCTTAGCTCAAATCATTTCACTACTATTTATAGATATAGTGAGATATGCTAAGTATCCAAGTAGGCCCTAAGGGTCGAATATTTTTTGAAGTGAAAACCTTCAAAGAAAGCATGTGACTTCAAGTGAAACAAGAAAGGAGCAACACAACACCATAATTATAAGGTAGTGAGGTAGGTTAGCTTTTAAGACAGTGATGAGAAATGTGGGGAAAATGTTATGGGTATGTCATTGGGTTTTCATATCATATTCTGTAACTTCCCCCTTTCTGATCATGAATTAATAAATCCTTTTGTCATTATGTTTATGAATATTTTTATTTTGTGTTTTCCAAGATCTTGAATATGACTGTTTTTGGATTAATTCAATATGATATTTAGGTGTGTGTAACCTTATCTTGTTCTGCTCATTATGAACAGGTAGAGAGAGTCCCAGACCATTCTTGCGATGCATTGTCATGAGTTTCATACGGGTAGAAAGGGTCCTTGTGATGTTGTGGTGGGGTGTTATCATGTTGGCCCACTTGATAGATGAGAAGGAGAATACTCAAGGTGTATCATGTGTGGTGTCTTTGAGTTGGTTGGCCAGGTATACGTTTTCCCAGTGCAACATGTATATCTCTGTGTGGGTGTCAACCCATTCGGGACAGGCAAGTCGGATTGCACGTTGGTCAGGTAGGAGTGGTTCCTAGATTTCAAACAGTGGAGCGACTTCCCCTATTGGCTTTTGTGACGCCCCAATGCAAGGTCCAAACCACATGGCTTATACTCCAAAATGACTAGTCAATGATACAATTGGAGCCACATTGGAATCTTACAAAGAGCAAGAACTTCTCATTCTCCAAGCAATGTAGGATTCTATACACCACCTACCCTTATCCTTATCATATGGGGGTATCAAAATCTACCTCCCTTAAATTTCCAACGTCCATGTTAGGTTAGTCTGTCGTAGGTGGCATGGCTCAAGTCCCACATTTCTGGTTGGGATAAGCTCTAATGCCATTTGTAACACTCTAATGGAAGGCCCAAACCACATGGCCTATACTCGAAAATGACTAGTCAATGATACAGCTAGCGTCCCATTGGAACCTTATAAAGAGTAAGTCTCCTTCCTAAGCAATGTAGGATTTCATACACCACCTACCCTTATCCTTATCATATGGGGTATTACAGCCTTTTAGGCGATGAATGTCTGTGTGACAAACATCTATGTGATGAATATAGTGAGTTTTACATGCTTGAGAAGAGGGTGATTCCTTGCCTCTATGATATTTATGTATAATGAGTTTTGCACAGAGGGTAACTCCTCATAGAGTGATTCCTCACCATGCTTATATAATTGTGTTTACTGAGAGGGTGATTACTCACCATTTTTATGAGTACATATGCTTTGACTTGAAAGGGTGATTCTTTGCCACATACTAATATATGTGTTCATCCTTTTCATTACATGAAATTGTACATTACATCTTCACGAGCATTGTCTCTCATTAGTGATTTTGTCATAATTGCCTAACCTACCTATAGTTTTATTTATTAGAACTGTAGATTTGGACACCGAAGTAGATCCAAGAGACATACCCGAGGAAAAAGGAGAAATCTCGCCCGAGCAATAGACATGGAGGCAGGTCTCCGTTAATAGAGATTTTGTTGTTCATTTGTATTTGTATTACTTAATCTAGTGACCAAATATGTTCGGTTTGCCGTATTTGGATTTAGGGAACAAACAGTTGGGTCTTTATATTTGGAGATGAAGTAACATATGGATATTTGGAGTATTTATCGAATGAATCTGCTTATGGCTTCAACTATGTTATAACTAGCACTTAACCTGTAACGCCCCGAAAGAAATTCGATAGAGGAATTTCTTTAGACCTTATAAACGTTATGAAATCCCACAAGGATTTCATTAATTGAGCAATTGATTAGGATTTAGTCCATTGACGTAATCAAATTATGATTTGCTACCGGAGCAGATTACCTTTTTTTTTAACTTATTTGAGGCATTTAAAAGTATAGCTTGGTGAAACAAATTGTACCAAGAGGAGTACAAATGTGTAAGAAAAATGGAGTGAAATCCAAGCAACTCAATATACCTTCTAACATATTTCACTATTTCATCCATCTAAGTACTCTTTGGTCAGCCACAAATAGGGTCTCAACCCTAGTGAAACCCTGAAATTATTGGTGAAAATCGAAACCCCAAATGCTTAGGATAACCGAAACCCTAAAACTCCAACTCCTACACCCTCATCTACACCATGGTACTTTCACTTGACCAAAGAGATTGCACGTGAATTCAAATCCTAACCGAAACCCCATCTATACCCTTAATGGATGCCATTCGGTTAAGCCCAGTCGTTCCAGTCAAAGCTCTCTAGTTTTCCCCAAGCTTCTCACACAAGTTTCTCCCCCTTGAATGGCCATTCCATGGCTGAATTTTTACCTTGTTTTCAGGCCCAAATAGAGTTCTTTTATGGAAGGTCAACCAAGCAACAAAGCCACCTTAAAATCACCCCACTTCCCTGCCCACTTACATCCCCACTTCAGCATATTTGTTTCCCCTCTTGTGTGAGCAAGCTTCCCATCTTGTGAGATAGATCTCACCCACTCCAATTCAACTCCTAGAGCCACCCTCCTGTTTCTTCCACAGTTGCGAAAAATTCCATCCTTTCCTTGCAAGAAACCGAGAGAGAGTTTGGAGGAAACATTTTTGGTGCTTTGCTTCCTTGTGTTCTAGCCCTTGTAAGTTTTATTCTCCTAGCTAAAATCTATTTTATTTTGTTAAAATGTGTTGATATGATTGTTTTGTGTAAGTTTATAGTTTGATTTACAAAATGTTTGGTTTTAATAAAATAGAATTGCATGATCTACCAAGTGTTAAAACCGAGTCCTCCAACATGCAATTTCTTTAGTTTAGCTTGTTTTTCTAGTCTGATCTTAAATCCATGGTTTGATATTTATAACACTTATTATTAAAGCTTTCATTTATGGATTTAGTTGGATTTTTAAAGCTTTAGGACAAAGATCTTGTTGGATTTGGATAATATGCAAAGAAGTATGTTTTTAAGCTTGATTTAGAACTCTCGGGTTTATGGTGGCGTTGGTGTGATTATTTTCAAAGATATGTTGATTTTGGTTCTTAGATCAAGTTGGAACTTTAATGTGAGATATACGGATGTATTGTTTCCAGATTATATGCTTGCACATCAAGGATATAGCCTTTTTGTCCAAGTTCAATGCATGCTATGTTTCGGATTCAAGGCTTTTTGTGCAAGCCAATTCTCATTTGTTAAGTAATGTGATTTTTTTTCTTCAAGCATATTATCAACTAGGTTTGAAGTGAGATTTGTGGAGTTTTGGAGTCCTTGGTGTTCAAATGCAAGTGATAGACCGAAAACACGTTTACCAAGTTAGGTTCAACCAAGAGAGGTTTATGTACTAGATGCAAGATCTTGTACACTCTAAGCCCATAAATAGACTTAGAATGAAATTTACATGAGATATGTAAATTTTGATAAATTCTGGAGCCCATTTACAATTTTTGTAAGTTTAGGGACTAATTTGTAATTTCAAAGTTAAAAGGTAATTTTGCAAATGAAGCCCAAAGTTAGTAAGTTCTATTTTTATGAGAGGTAAGTGAGAATTTCTAACCCTAGAACGTCTCTCATTTTAGCACATGCTATGCTTACTTTACACATGGATTGCGGTAAGTTAGTTTCTAACTTACTTGTGGTATTTTATATAAGTAAGGTGGTAATGTTCAGTAATTATATTCATGTTTTATTTATGCTTATGTAATTGCTTTATATTATGCAATGCCATGTCATTTTAAATATCTATTACTTGATTTTCTGTTACATGTCATGAATGCAATGTCATATGCATACTTTCACGAATACATTTTGAAGTTCTACATGAGTTGTTTTGGTTTATCACGATCCCAAATATTAGGATGGGGGATTATATATCCTAGTAGAACCCCTATATCCACTTTATAGTATTTAAAATTGAGTGCAATACATTAGGATAGACAAAGTACCGTCAATCAAGCTTCATATGGGTTTGATTAAACTCGATTCTGGAGCGAAGTCAGGCACCTAGTGTCGGTGGTGCTAAAATTCACAGCTAGAGCAAAGGACTTGTGATGTGATGCAGTACCGACAGGAGTAAACGGTCTATGGACTGTGGAGCATCCATTATCATGTAAACAAACATGTATAAAAATGAATGTTTCATACTCACACAAGCAAGCATGCCATGTTCATGTTAAGTTACGATGTTTCCAAGTCATATTATGCATAAGCAAATTCATGTGCATTAAGCGTACGTGACAGACATGTCATGGTTACTGTCATGCATGCATATTTATACTAATGGTAGTTTAGGAGCTTTACTTGTTGAGATTTTATAAATCTCACTGTAGTAATCCCAACTATCATTCTCTCGAAATGGTATACTATGTGTTTGAGAGTGGAGGAATAGCGAGCAATCGTCTAAAAAAGGTCGAATAGGCTAGGGAGGAGCCTCAAAGAGGTCTTAGAGTCGATTCCCCAGACCTTGGATATTATTTTGGAGCTTATAGCTGAGCTGCATGAGCAGCTTGGTGTTTAGATTAAATTTCTATTTTGTTTGTAATTATGGAGTTCCGTCTCCAGTATTATGTTGTCTTTTTACATACTAGTTGGACCAATAATATAACTTTTATTTTGTGAATATTAATGGAAAAGTATTTGTATTTTTGGATTAGCATTCTGGTAAAATTGTATTACTCAAAAGAAAATTATTCGCTGCATTTATTGCATGTTGTTAAAAGCATGTTAGGTGCCATTGCATTCTTAGTTGTCATGAATGGGGGTACGTAATTTTATGTTGCATGTCCCGATACTTCGTCCATTCCCAAGCGAAGCTTGGGGGAATCATAGGGTGGTATGAGAGTAACAAGTCTTTGGGAAACCACAAGTCTTTAGGAGTTTGCACCAGAATTTTGGATTGGAGTATTATTAGGCTTGAATTATGAAGTATTAGGTAAGGCATGCAAATCTGATACACGTGAGCATGTGTCACTGGAAGGAACACATGGTGCAAGGTAGAATGGCCAAAACCCTGTTGGAGGCAACAATTAGGAGACAAATCCTCCTCTGGACAGAAGGACAAGGCATGACAATAGCTATCCATCTTCAAACAGACGTTCTCAAACAACAACGGCAAGCAAATACAAGGGCACAAACTGGAAGTCAGAGGATGCCTCTATTAGAATTTCCTTGTTTACCGTTACCCAAACTTCTTAGGAAACGAAGGGCCCATAAGAGCAAATAAATGGATGATCGATTTGGATCAAACATTTGAAACCTACAAATGTACTGAGGATCAGAAGGTGTTGTATGTCATATACCTACTGTAGGGTGAAGCCGGTATATGGTGAGACACGAGATGACAACTATTGGCAAGGAAACTAGGAACCCTAGCCACCTTAACTTGGGGAAGATTCCAAAAGGAATTTTACAATCAATTCTTCCCAGAATCGGTTAAGAAACAAATGTATAGTAGTTCAGGTCTTTGATTTAGGGAAACATGTTAGGTGAACAATATGCTTCCCGATTCATGGAGTTAGGGAGGTTCACACCTCACATGATTTCTACTAAAAATATGCAAGCCCAGAAGTTCCAGGGAGGTTTACAACCAAGGATCCATAGACAAGTGGCTTGTTTTCAAATAAAAAACTAATTGGAGTTGGTCAATGTAGCCGCTATTTCAAGGGCAAAAGAACATAAGGTCTTGACTGCTTAGATCAATTCTTGAAGAGGACTTTTCCATACGATGCTGGCAAAAGTGTGAAGAAGAAAAGGCCATTTCTGCGCTAGACAAGGGCAAGGGCATCGTAATCAGGAGACAGATGTCGCCCTCAAACTCATAGTGTGGAAAGTGTAGATAGCCCAACCACATAATTAAAGAATACCCCAGTGCAGCTCAGACCAATGGAGCCACTTCCAATGCTGACAACAAGCCAACGTAGCGACCCCACATACTGCACGAGTGTACGTTATCACTCAAGGAGATGTGGATGTTCACACTCCACAAACGGAGGAAGCTGGTGTCATTACTGATATTTCTCTAAGACCTTTGCATTGTTAAACTAGCAACGATTGGTGGAATTACTATTAATAGTAGTACTACTTTGTTGTTGATGTTAGGGAATGTAAATGTATTGAGATTCACAACTTGTGAACTATTCAATTCAAGCGCGTCATAGTCTTTTGTGTTTGCAGCATTTGCATAGATATGTAGTTTGCAAACTGAGCTATTACCCAATAAAATAGTAGTGAGATTTTTTTATAGGAAAACTGTAGCTTGTACTCAAGTACTTAAGGAGTGTCCTGTAGAAATAGAGGGAGCGCTGAGGGATGATTTGATGGAATTCGATCAGATTTTGGGGATAGATTGGTTGTTTAAGCACTGTGCTAAGATAGACAGTTGGAAGAGGGAAGCTGTTTTTGAACCACCAAATGAGGCTAGGATTAGCAATGGGGGAGGCTCGATTAAAGCCACCCCTCTAATGATTTCAACTTTTCAAGCTATGAGGTGGATCGAGGATGGTGCATCAACATTTCTGGCTATGGTAGTAGAAAGTTAGTAAGGAATGAAGGAGTTCGAGGGATACCCGTAGTAGAGGACTTTCTCAAAGTTTTCGCTAACGCGTTACCCAGATTACCGCCTGATAGAGAGATTGGTTTGGAATAGAGTTGGAACCTGCAACGATTCTGATGCACAAGGCACCTTATTGTATGGTTCTCGCAGAGTTGAAGATGCTAAAGGGGCAGTTGGAAGAGCTATTAAGGGAAAGGATTCATTCATCTGCACTCTTCGCCTTGGGGTGCACCTATGCTTTTTGTGAAGAAGAAAAATGGTTCGATGAGGATGTGCATTGACTACAAGAAGTTGAATAAGGTGATGATAAATAACAAAAATAAGTTACCTCGAATCGACTACCTATTAGATCAACTATGGGGAGCATCGGTGTTTTCAACGATAGATTTGTGAATGGGATACTGATTGAGCTGCATTATTGCATATTTTACACATTTAAAACCAATAATTTTTAATTATTTTATTATTTTATCATTGGTTTTAGATGAATAAAATGATTAAGAGGCATAAATCCAAGTTGTGAATTAAATTGATTAAAAGCATAGTTTATGCTTGATTTTATAACTTGTGATTTATTTGAGCAATAAATTCTTCAAATGCACAACACACTCTTAAATTTTATTTTTTCATCTTTTGTTTAATTTTATTTATTTTATTTTATTTTATTTTACTTGTCGAAGCTTTATTTTTATTTTATTTTATTTTCTTTTAATTTAATTTAATTTTTATTTAATTCTATTTTATTTTTTTGTTTTTCAGAATTGCCTAAACGACATGTAGTTTTTCTTAAACGGAAAAACGACATGTCGTTTACCCCTAAGAACTAAAACTGTGGTGTGCTAAACGACATGTCGTTTAGTCAATCGATGAAAACGACTTGTCGTTTCTCTCTGGGAATCAAATGACCGTCTGCTAAACGACGTGTCGTTTTTGTCCATAGACAAAAACGACATGTCGCCTAAGTCATCTTCAACCTCCCGATTTCACTGTGCTGCATGAACAGTGCATCTCTTCTCCGCAGCTCCTCCGCGCCACCATGCATCTCCGATGGCCACCAGCGACCCCAGAAGACGCCGGGGATCACTTCTCCACGGCGTTCGGCAGCAACCCATCCGCGAAACCAACGCCATGCACATCCCGACTCCACGGCAGCACTTCCTCTGTACAGTCATCCAACCTTCACAGCCCAGCCTCCTCCAGCACTTCCACAGTTGTCTTAGCATCGCCCGCAACCAACCACCTGCAGCCGCAACAGAAGCTTCCACGGCAGCAACCTCCAGCTGTGCGCAGCTCCACACTGCATGCGACGTTAACCATGCAGGAAACGAAGCACAGTTCGGTGCAGCAGAAGAAAACGTTGCATGCGACGGACTAGCCGAAACAGAAGCATGCGGAAACCAAAAGAAAGAAAGAAGAGAAAGAGAACGTGGCCGACTGCAACAGAGAAGTGAAAGAAAAAGAAAAGAAAGAGAGATGGAGAGACCGAAGCCGAACTTGGAAGGCAGCGACGCGCACGAAAGAAAAGAAAGAAAAAGAAAGAATAGAAAGAAAGAGAGAGACAGAGTGGAATGCAGATAAAAGAAAAATAAAATCAAGCATGCGGGGAACAAACAAGACATGGGCGGCTGAAAAGCAATAGAAAAAAGAAAAAAAGAAACAAGGCAGATACACATGAACAACGCGGACACACGCAGCATAGAGAAGTTTTTGAAGCCTACAAATAGGCTTGAGATGAATGAAGAATGAAGGAGCGGAGGTTAGAAGCTCAGTAGGAAGTAGGAGTAGTCTGCAGAAATTTTAGGAGAAAATGCAGATGAAGTGAGGGAGTTTGGTGATGCAGTTGAGAGCCTAATGGACCAACTGTTTTATCAAACTGTTCTACTTTATCTGCAGTCTCCATTTTTTTATTTTATTTTTTTTTATTTTAATTTATGTTATTTATTTTTCTGCACTTTAAATTAATGCCATTTATTTTTCAGCACTTTTATTTTACTGCACTTGTGTTATCGAACTGTTCTCTTTTATCTGTAGTCTCCATTTTTATTTTATTTTATTTTTTTATTTTAATTTATGTCCTTTATTTTTTTAGCACTTTTAATTCCTACAATTGATTGGTATTGTTATTAGAAACTTTGATTATCTATATATTTCTCTTGATTCATTGTGATTTTCGAATACAGTGAATGCTTGAAAAATCCCTGTGATAATTAATTGGACTTATAGATATCTCTACCATCAATCCTGCACTTTTATTTTAGATCAACAATAAAATTCATAATTGTGAGTTTGATTAATTGATTGGTGTTATTAGAAACGTTGATTATCTATATACTTCTCTTGATTCATTGTGATTTCCGAATACAGTGAATGCTTGAGAAGTCCCTGTGGTAATCAATTGGACTTGTGAATGTCTCTACCAACAATTGGACAAACTTAATTTTATTTTTCAGTACTTTTAATTTCCGCACTTTTATTTTACTGTCCTTTATTTTCTGCACTTTAATTTCCAGCACTTTTATTTTATTGTCATTCAATTTTCTGTTATTTATTTTCTGCAATTTATTTTTATGTCATTTAATTTTCCAGCTCATTTAAATTTCAGTCTTTTAAATTCCAGCAATTTAAATTCACTGTCTCGCATTTTAATTTCTTTAATTTTCACTGCATCTCAAACACTCAAATCAACCAAGAATGAATCTGGTTCACGACCAGTAAAAATCATCTTTTCACTGCACTCTTTCTTCCATTGTACATATCAGTACTTTTTATTTTTATTTTTCCATCGTAAATATTTTCACCATTTTTCACGAGTTTATTTTTAGCACTTTCCCTGTGGAGACAATCTAGGAATTCGTTCCTAATTACTACGTGACACGCTCCTATACTTGGGATAACCTTTGTGCTGCTCATTTCCGAATGAGTCAGATACCATCAACTAAATGTCAGAGAGTAGGATGTATCGAAGACTACCTTCAGGATAAGGTACGGCCACTACGAGTTTTTGGTGATGCTGTTTGGGTTAACTAATGCTCCCATGGCATTCGTGGAAATGATGAACAGAATATTCAGACCTTACTTGGATAGTTTTGTTGTCCTATTCATCAATGACATCTTGTTTAATTCGAAGAGCAAGAAAGAACATCGAAGGCACCTTAGTATGGCTCTGACCAAACTCAGAGATCAAGAGTTGTAAGCCAAACTCAGAAAGTGTGAGTTCTGGCTCTAGGATGTGAAGTTCTTGGGTTAAGTTATTTCCAATAGAGGAGTAGCAGTTGATCCTAGTGAGATTTAGGTAGTGATGAATTAGAAATAGCCAACCAATGTGCACGAGATTTGGATTTTCTTGGGACTGATCGGTTACTATAGGAGGTTCGTAGAGAGATTCTCTAGACTATATGGACCACTTGCTTCCCTAACCATGAAAAATGCAAAGTTTGTTTAGAGCGATAAGTATGAGACTAGTTTTCTTGAGCTGAAGAAAAGACTAACAATAGCACCGGTACTGACACGGTCTTATGTGGTGTCTAGTGATGCATCCATACTAGGACTCAGATGTGTACTGATGCAAGAAGGATGGTTAGTCACTTACGCTTCTCGTTAGTTGAAGGACCATGAACCAAATTATCCTACCCATGATTTGGAGCTAGCTGCTATAGTTTTTGCTCAGAAGATTTGGAGGCCCAGCCCAACCAAAGCTTAGGACCTGTTGGACCCAGCCCAAGCCCATAGTGGAAGAGGTGCATGCAACACACCATTTTGATTTTCGTCCACTAGGGTTCAGTTTTCCTTATTTTAGTCCCCTTTCCTAATCCTTCTCTATCTCCAACTTTTTTCTTCATACTTTTCCTTTCTCTATCTGTGCCGCCAAAATCCATGCCTTCCACCACTGTCATCCACACCTTGCACCACCGTCATCTTTGATGTAACATGGAGCTACCGGTAAGTCTTCCTCATCCCTTTCTCTCTGTCACCCTCTCGCTCTCGCATTATCATTCTTTGTCTATGAAGACCAACCCATCACCCCACATCTCTAGCACCAACTCACCTTGTCACCACCTCAGCGCACTACTCTCCATCAAGCGCCGGTAGTGGTAAGTCTCTCTCTATATTTCATTCTCCCACCCTTTGATTTATCTTCTCTCTCTCTCTCTCTCTCCCCATCACACTCACCCTCTCTTCCCTCCCTCAATATGCTTCTCCCAATCTCTCTATCTCCCTATCACTTTCCCTCCCTCCCCTCTCTCTCTCTCTCTCTCTGCATGTGTAGGCTGCCCCTATCCAAGTTCTATAGCTCCTTTCCACTCATGATGCACCAACATTGGAGAAAAGATTGGAGCACCAGCATCCATCTAAAAAATTTTCCACGTGCATGGAGGTAAGTGGTACTTGATACTGGGACCCAAAATGTTATTGAAGGGTTTGCAAAACTTGTTGTGTTGATTGATCTCACTTTTTACATGTTTAAGAGTTGTTGATAATCTAATTGACGTACTTTTTCTTGCTGTCCATTAATTCCTTGTTGGATTTTCTGTGAAATTATTGTTGATCGAAACTGGGTTTTGGTGTTATGCCTTTGTTTTACGGATGGAGACCAATTGGGTGTTTTTGTCACTGCTTTGGTGATGAACTTGTGTGGTAAGTGTTCCTCGGTCTAATTCTTAAACTAACTATTGTTGGAAACTTTGAAATTGTGAATCGTACAATCAAGTTGTGAACTTGTGTGGTGGTCGAGGGCGCTGAAAAGCGTTGGGATTGAAACTGTAGCCTAGTTGTGAATCTCTATCATGGCCGAGGGCCCTTATGAAGTGTTGGGACTGAAACTTGTTGGTTGTGATGTTGGGATTTGATGTGCTGATTAAATATTGTGTTTTTCTTAAGTAAACATTGTTGTTGTCATGCTACTCACGTATTAACTGCTGCAATATAATTGATAGTTGTTGTTGATAATTATGTAATTAAATTCTAATTTTGTGTGTAGGAGCTGAAATTTGTTAAACTGTTGGACTTGTGTCAAAATATTTTGTGGGTGTGTGCGTATCACGACCCCAAGCCGAGATGGAGCTGCTTTAGTCACTCGGGATCGCATAAAACTGAATGGCTTCCCTTGGGTTGTCGTTGGGCGACAATGGGCTAGGGTGAGACGGTAACTCTCTCGGGTCGACATCGTTGCCTCTCTACTGGTGGAGGCTAGAAGATGCTTGCCCATGAATGCCCTGGGCGCAAAACTAGGCATTTCTTGTTACAAAATCACACGCACGATTGTTATATGTGGTGTGATGAAAGCAACCTGAGTGTGTGGATGGTCCATAAGGGAGACCATGGTACATTCCTTAATAAGATGACTATTTGGATTTTATGTGGTGTGTGTGAGTATCACGACCCCAAGCCAAGATGAGATATTATCTCAGTGGAGCTCCTCTGATCACTCAGGAGTGTGAAAACTTGAGTGACATCCCCTGGGTTTTCACTGGGCAACAATGGGCTCGAGCAAGATGGTAATGCTATTGGGTCAACATCATTGTCTCTCTATTGGCAAAAGTTAGAGGATGTTTGGCCATGAATGCCCTGGGTGCAGAGCTAGGCAGCACTTACGAAGTCACACGTACGATTGTTATCCATGGTGTCCATAAGGGAGACCATGGTGCATAGCTTAATAAGATGATTGTTTGGATTTTATGTTGGGTGTGAGAGTATCAGCACCGCAAGCTGAAATGAGACACTATCTCTGTAGAGCTCCTCTGGTCACTAGGGAGCGTGAAAAACTAAGTGACATCCCTTGAGTAGTTGCTGGGCCAGAATAAGCTTGCGCAAGATGGTAAAGCTCTCGGGTCAACATTGTTGCCTCTCTGCTGGTGGAGGCTAAAGGATGCCTAGCCAAGAATGCCCTGGGTAAGAAACTGGGCATCGCTTGTTCTAAAGACAAACACGGTTGTTACCCGTGATGTGACAAAGGATGTGAGAGCATGCAAATGGTTCATAGGGAAGACCATGATGCATACTTTAATAAAATATATGTTTTCAAAACGAAACATGATTTTTGGGTGTGTAGTGTCTTGTGCAAAAATCTTGGTGAATGACTTGAGTTTGGTAATTTGCAAATTTCATATTTCTCTAGATTTTCTTATTTTCATAATTTCTCATTTTCCACCTCCATCTATTTTGAATGTTAGACTTGGTTTCACCTCCGCTTGAGGATTGAAGATTGGCGTCTCATTCCCCCATTTGTTATTAAGTATGTTTTTAGCCTTTTATCATTCTAGGATGACCATAATAATTTTCTCATATGTGGTTGAAGATTTGGACTTGTGGATTATTTGGAAGGTGATGTTTTAATTGTCCTGGTACTATTACATTTTAAGACTACCTTTTTTATTTATTTGCTGCAAATTAACTGTAAACATTTATTAAGCATGAGAGCACACAATATATTTTCACGTTATGCTAGGGGTGTTTGACCTGAGAGGCTAACATCCCAGTTTCACAACTGCTGCCAAACCACAAGCAGAGGCCAAGAGCCCCACAAGTGGTTTCAGAGCTTTTATGATTTAGGTAAATCAATAAGTCGTCTAGGTGCAGTATCGGAGTTAGGCATAAATCTTACTACAATAGGCTTGAGAATTTGTTTATTTAGACATGGATTTTTATCAAAGTTGGCTTGAATTTTCAGTATGATAGGAATGAATCTATAGTATTGTAGGCTTGGATATGAGATATTGAAACTTGAAGGAAATCAACGTGCTAAGGCAAGAAAGCGTGATAGTATTCATTGCTGAACATGGCCGAGGTGGTCTAGTCATCTTGATCATGGGATAAAAGCAGAAGTCAGGAACTGATGAAGGTAGTAACTTCGAATCACACCTAGTAGATTTAAGGTTTTAGATTCTAAAGAATTTATTAAATGAGTTTTATGAATCCGAGGTTGTAGGTTCAACAAACTTCAGGGAATAATTTATATGAGTTAATTTAGTATGAGGTTTTAGATTTTGCAAACTTTAAGAAATGATTTGATAACATTTGTTGTTTTTGAATCTACAAGCTTATAGAGAAAAGTTTTATTATATTGAAGGCTATCGATTTTGCCGTCAGCAGAAAAATATTCTTATATGATTTAAGGGTTTAGAATTGCATTTTTTAAAAATTGATTTCTAATAAGATGTGAGGCTTTTGGTTCTACCGATTTAGTATGCAAGTTTGGTCTAATATGAAGTTATTGAGTCTACAGATCATTAGGACATGAGTTCTGATCAAATATAAGTTATAGATTTTGAGACTATAAGTGAATTTTTCTTTGTGAGATTTAAGGTATCAATTTCGCAAACTTTCGCAAATGATTGTATCCTATGTAAAGTAATAGAATTAGGGTGGTTTGAAAAAAGATTATTATTGGATTTGAGGTTATAGGGTCCACACATTTTTAAGAAACAATTCTTATCAGGTTTGAGGTTTCGAATGGTGCAACCTTTAGGAAATGATCGTTGTTAGTTCTAAGGATATAGGTCCAACGAACAGATGGAATGATATTTTTATGTGATGGGGTGCAACGTGATCAATTTAGGTGGAGAGTAGGATTGGGTGGTCTAGTTATATTTGAGACAAACTTTAGTTATGAAATGAAGGACTTTAGTGGTGATTAATATTGAACTTAGTTACCACCAGAATAAATGCTAGTTGGGATTGAGTAGGTGAGCTTTTAAGTATATGTTTTCAGTCATAAGTTTATAGGTGCTTTTTATTGGCTAGCTGGGATGGTTTCAAACCTTTCAAAGTTCTCTTCTTATCTTAGATGGGATGAGTGGACCTTGACTAGAGATGTACACCTTGGATAAAGTTTGGGTGTGAGTATACCATCGCCTTAGAACTGATTGTCAATATATATGTCGGCATGTGTAGGATTTGATAGAATAATCTATACTTCCTCCACCACAAATGCTTTAAGCATTGTTACCCATGGAATCCGCTCTCAAGTGTCATCGACTTGACTCCTCTAAATTTCTCAGACCTCCCTACACTCATACTTGGTACATCCTCAAAAAAGATCCTTCCATGAATTCTTTGCACAATGGTCCTTATGGCATGACTTAGCTTGTTTTCATGTCATGGTCCATTTCTTAACAAAGAAGTTTTTCAATGTAAGGACCAACCTTGAACCCAACTACCTTGTTGCAACTTTCCCATTTCCATTGCTAATTGAATTCTTTCCTCAATCACTTGGCGGAGCACCTTTTGTGACTAATTGTAACTTCATTCATTAGATCAATTTTCTCTCATTGATAGGAAGCATACGAACTAATCCCAACTTAGGATGCCTTGTTTGGTTTCAACCTACTCCTTTCTAACCACTCAACCTTATCCACTACATGGGCTTGACCTAGTGTATAGGTCTCTAAGTGTTTAGACCACTCTAAAGAAAATTGTTGGTAACAATGTCCTAGGTAGACTACTTTATATCACCCCCTTTTGCATCAATCCTTACCCATTAATATGCCAATATTTGCTTCTGCAGTTTGGAGTGCTTAGGTTGATTGGTACTAGTATGTTGTAATCGATCACGGGTGTATTTTCAAGGAGTATTGGTTTTGACCAAGGATGCAAGAGATCGACTAGTAATATATGTGCATGAATTTGGGAGAGTAGAACTCCTTGTTTTACTTAAGCTTACAAGGAGTTACCTTTGTAAGACCCCACTTCCTTACCCCATTAGGTTAACCCTAGATTTTAGAAAGATAACTCGCTCACTTAGTAGAATGTTGACTTTCATTAGGCAAGTGTAGTTCAAATTCTTTATTCGACCTTTGATTTTAATTTTCCTTCTTTGATCATTCATTTCTAGTATTCATTAGCCATACTTGCATTTTATTGAGCCTTAGTACATGTCATTTTGTATGGTGACATGTCAAAACCTAAAATCGTTTCATTTGGCAACCATGTGTACTTTGTGTGCAATGGACCAAATACCCTTAACCCAGATTATTTTCAAGGATAATTCTGTCTTTAGTTCCATGAATTTTTCTTGAAAAATATCCTAACAGTTGATTGTGGAAAACCCTAGCCAAAACCCTAAATATTTTCAAAATACTGATTTTACCTTTCAGAATTTTTGCCAACCTCTTATTTATTTCACTTTCTATTTATTTTCTTTTCTTTTCTTCTATTTTAGGCCACCTCTTAACCACCCAATCACCACTGTTTGAGCCACCATAGATGGCACTTGATTACATCTTGCCTAGCCACTAGAAACCAAGAGAAAGAAACAAAACAATAAGACAAAATTTGTTAACCCTTGCCCTAACCCTAATTGCCGGCCATTAAGGGCTTAAACCCTAGTATTAATTACACCACCTTTCTCTCTCCACCACCCACATAACAACTTTCTGTCTCTCTCTCTTCCCCTTTGGTTGATTCTCTTACAACCTACACATCGTCATGCCAACCTACATGGAGGAGCTAAGCTAGAGAGGCATCATGAGCCACCACCCAAATTGCCCAATAAGGAAGCATCCATGCCCAATGCCACCACCCATCTCTTGACTATATAAACCCCTCTTCCCCTCACTTCACTTCATTTCCTCTCTACTCTCTTAAGTGTTCTTGAGTTCTTAAGTGTTCTTTAGAGTTCTTAGAGTTGAGTGGGAAAGCTTCAAGGGCTCCAATCTTTGTGAGTATTCCCTCTTTTGATCTTTGTTTCCTTATTATTTTTATATTTAAGGTGTTAGTAGCTATTTTGAGCATGAGGATCCTTAGTAGCCGAATTTGCATATTTAGGATAGGGTTAAGATTAAATGCATTTTTTGAGGAAATTAGCTAATGCATGATTGATTATGGAATAGTTTATCATAGGGAGGTTTAGATTAAGATGAAATACATGCCATGACTAGTTTTAAGTTCAATCTTGTTTTGATCATCAAAGTATTAATGGCTTGACTTTTCTCATGCTTCATTTTAGGAAATTAGCTTATTTTACTTAGGGTTGAAAATGTGAGCATTTAGAAAGCCTTCTATTTGGGATAAGAGGAATGCATGATTTAGCATGTCATTGGAGATAGGAACACATCATGCATCATTAATGTTTAGTTAGCATTTGAGGATTTCATTTAGGCATGACTAAGTGTTGGGATGAACTTGCTCAAATTTAGGATTAAAGTGTGTCCTGGAGGATTTTAGTGAGCATGTTCCTTTGAGGATTTCTACTTTGCATGCATTCATAAGGATCATTAGTGAGTTTATTTAGGCATCGACTAGAGTGCATGCCATGCATTTCATGAGATAGGTTATCGAGTTTCAAAGGTTTAGATAGCATGCATCATTTAGACGTCTAAGGGCCTTTTCGTAATTTTTCCTTTTCATGTCACTGTTTATTTTCCCTTAAGTTAGTTAGATTCTAACTTAGCATAATTTATTTCACAGCCAGTACTTCACTAACAGCTCCAGTAGTCTGTAAGTTGGCCTCTAACTTACACCTTGATCAATTATTTATGAATTATTGATAAATATCCTTTTTTATAACTGCCATTTTTATAAATATCATTTTTGCATGAACTGTCATATCATTGTTTGCATTCAAGCATCAATTTGTGCCACTCATATGCATTTCATGAAAATCATTCTTTTTCAAAAGCCTTTGTATGAAAATTATTTTATCAAGACCCCAAAGGCTAGAATGGGAAACTATCCTAGTGGAGCTCCTCTGTCCACTCTAAAGTGATTAAATGTGGAGTGGTAACCCTTGGATTGAAGAAAAACAATCAACAGATTTCGAATGGGTTATTTTTAAAGAATGTTGGAGCGAAGTCATATATTTATGGTACCTAATGCTGGAAGGTACACACAGTCATGAAGTTATGTTATGTTATGTTATGTTACCAATGTATTGAAAATGAGTTTGCAAACAACAGAGTTTTTAACGCAAGTTGTACTACCGTCACTGGCATGTACTCATAGTGCACATGGGGAACTGTGTAGTTACCATATGTCATGTTTAATGCAAGATTTACATGATATTTTTTTTATGATGAAGGTTATGTTTTTACAACGAAAATGAAATTATGTTCTCTGTAAGAAAATGTGCACCAAAATGTATTTGTCTTGAAAAATCTAAATGGGAGACAAATACAACTTTTCTACATTTGCATGCATTTCACATTTGTCATTCTTCATGCATAGTCTATCTTTGTCCAAGTTGGTTGTTAACTTACTGAAATTTCAAGTAAATCTCACTCCTTATGGACTCACTATCATTTCATTCAAAATGATAAAAGTTATAGATGCAGATAGACCCAATGGACCAATGAATCAAGAGGATTGAGGAAGAACCAAACGTTGACAAGAGACTTGATTTTATCCTGATATTTCTAGGCCTAACCCTTCGTGCTATAGAACACATGAAGCAACTGGTTTAGATCCTTTTAGAGAACTGGTTATTTTGTACTAAGAGTAAGCTACTAATGTTTTGAAACTTATGGTTCAATCTATATTATTGGGATGATTTAGTTATTCTGGAATAAGTTCCTTATCACCCTTTTTTTTCCGTTGCGATTATTGCATACTACTAATTACATTTTTAGGATATATTGCATATTAGCTATTAGGAGTATGTAACCTTGTGTTGCATGTTTCGACGCTTTAAGTCTCTGTTACATCCCAAGCGGAGGTTTGGAGGCGTCACAACCTTGGTAGGTGTTGAAGTGGATTAGATACAATAATGTTATATTTAAGAGATCTTAGCCTTAGGCATTTTGGTGAAATGATCAGAGTGTGCAACAGAAGCATGGTTCTTGGTAACATTAAGGTTAGGAGTAATTTTTCATGATGATCTTTGAGAAATTAGTTGTGACTTAAGATCACATAGGAATTTAAATTTGAGATTATATAGTTTATGGTAGGTTGATCATGCTGAAGCGCAAATTTTTAGTTATTAATGGTTAAGTTTAGAAGGGACTGGTAGGTGACCAAGGTGTGCAATAAAGGCTTGGAAGTTTAAGCTTAGGCATCAACAGTGGATAGAGTAATCTAAATTATGTGGTAATAATCATTAGGATCCATGGGTGTTGTAGGATACTTTGTGGAATAGAAGATTTTGGACTGCATGGCTTGCCTTAAGATTTTAGACGTGATGTGCTATTGGAAGAACAAGTTATGGTCATAATGGGAGAACCGATGGAAGTAGATGTAGAGATTGTTGCAACAATAAGTCCTTGGGGGATTAGTTGTAGCCACATGGAGCAAATTTCGAGCACAAAATTCTTGAAAGGCGGAGGATGTGACACCTAACCCAACCAAAGCTCAAGACCCAGCCCAAGCCCATAGAGGAAGAGGTGCATGCAACACACCATTTTGATTTCCCTCCCTTATGGTTTAGTTTTCCTTATTTTCCTTGCCTCTCCCAATGCTTCTCTCTCTCTCCAACTTTTCACTTCATACTTCCCTTTTCTCCCTTTATGCCACTGTAGCCCATGCCTTGCACCACCATCATCGGTGATGTCACATGGAGCAACGGGTACGTGTTTTTTTATCTCTTTCTCTCTATCACCCTCTTGCTATCGCGTTGTCATTCTCTCTCTATGTAGACCAACCCACCGCCTCACATCTCCCCCTCCAACTCACCCTGTTGTAGCCTCAACGCATCGCTCTCTATCCAGCACCAGTAGCAGTAAGTCTTTCTCTCTCTCTCTGTTTCGCTCTCCCTCTCTCTCTCTCTCTCTCTCTCTCTCTCTCTCTCTCTCTCTTTTCCTCCCTTGGCTATGGCATAGCTGCCATCATCTGCCACGTCATCTGACACGTGACTGGGCAGGTAAGTTCTCGGTCTCACCCACTCCCTTTTTTGTTTTTGCTATGATGTGCGGTCGACGTCGGCCATCTAACATTACATCCGACCAAGACCATCGGTAAGATTCATTGTAACAACCCGTTAGAAATTCACTGGTGGAATTTTTATTAGCATTAGGATCCTCGTGGAAACCCCATAAGTTTTCATAAATCGACCAATCGCATAGTTTTCATAAGTGCGATATTAATTATTTGAGGGAGTTAGGAGTGTCATAATACATTATGGTCTACGCCATTAAACTTAGTTGATTATTTAAAATTTTATGTTGCAATAATTTTATTTTCATATTTTCGAACAAAACGCATGTTCGAAACTGTGAAATTATTTTTAAGGGCCACTTTGGGGTTGAATTTTGGTAAATGATTTTCAGTATAAGTTAATATAAATATTTAAGATTTTTCAGTATTAAGTTTATTATGCAATTTTTTGAAATGAATAGTAATCTCAATAACCGCACCAAGTATAGTGTTTTCAAAATCACAGAGTGGAATGTCTAAATTAGGATAGAAAAGTTTATTTGGACACTTGGAAAGATCTTAACCATAGATAGTGAATAGTATTAGACACTTGGCACCATGAGGAACATTTGATAGATTTAAAAGAATCAATGTATGGAATCATGCCACCTAAACAAAAACTCTATTCCATCCGACAAATCAAATTGTGTCAAAGAGGATTTACACCCTAGTAAAATCCTATTTGGTTGGAATCATACTGAGAACCCAAAAGCATGGTTGAAATAAAAATCCTAAACGGATTTATCCAAACCCTAAAGTCGACCTCCAAACCATAAACTGAATCGGTTTCTAGTATTGTGTTTAATCACTCGATTAAATTTCTTCTATATTCTATTAATTCTTGAAATTTATGTTATGACATCATTATCCAACCTTTTTAATCTTAGATATTTGATTGGGTAAAGAGAAATTGGATTTAGACTTAATAGCAATCCAAACCCTCTTAAAACCCGAAATTGAGGCTCATTTGGTTTAAGCCTATTAAGGCCCACGAAGTTGGCAATCTTTGCGTTGATTCTTGGCTAAGTAATTGCACCCCAACATGACTTCAGATTTGCTCAAGAGGTCCTAAAAGGTACTTGAAGTGAAGGGTTACAAGGTCACCTCACTCTTTTCATCCTACACTCCACCTAAAGGAAATATCTTGGGCTCATTTTTGTATATTGTATTGGGTAGAAAAGGCCAACACTCAAGCTTCATTTCAGCGTTACTCAAGCTTCATCAGCCTTATCATCTTTCATAACTTGTGTAAAAATCCCTCCAACCTACCTACTTCCCACTCAAATCGTCTCCTCTTTGCACTTTTCTTTGAAACAACACAAAAGACACTCACGGGAAGCTTTTCTGAGCTATTTTGCACTCCTGATTCAAAACTCTTGTAGGTGTTTTCTCACAAAGTATCATTCATTAAAGTTGTTCCTTTATGAGTATAGTTTATATGAATACCTTATTTGTTCCATTTTAAGATCGTTTGATTGGTAAAAAATTGTTTAAACTTCATAAAGGTCATTCTAGGCGATAAACTAGAGAGTGTGTTATATTTTGGAGTTTTTAACCAACCTAATGGATAGATCTTGATCTGAAATTTTCTGGAGTACTGTTAATATATGCATATGATTATTGGTTGAGGATTTGTTGCATTATTAAAGATTTTGATAAAATATTTTCTTAGATCTAGAAAATTAGAAACTGGAAGATGAAAAATAGTTTTTGTTTTAAGAAATTTGGATCTTTTGTGATTTAAACCTATTCCAATACTTTGATAATTTTATTGGAGAATCCTAAGCCTCTTATATATATGTTAGAATATTATTTTGAAGATATTTGATATTATATTCAAATATATGAATTTTTCGGCAAGTAGATAGTCGAATAGGTCAAAGAATTGATGTCCTTAGCTAAATCTATGTTTTGGTTGATTTTTAACCATGTGAACTTGAGTTTAAAACTTAGATTTGTTTTAGGACACCTTTTTAAACCATGTAATGTTTTGGTTTGAAGATCACATCTTTATAAGTTATGGATCAAAAGGTTGATCAAAACTAGTTTAGAAACAAAAATTTGTTTTTAGAAAGAAACCAAAAAATTTCAATTATTGTTTTAAGTGATTTTGATATTTTTGTTCATGATCCAAAACATGATTATTCTTAGGAATATGTTATGAGTATATTAGAAGAAACTTTTTGGTTTAATCATGAGTTTTGAAATTTGAAAGAATTGCAACAAAAATCAAGGGAAATAACCTATGTAAGTTTTGGCCCCTATAGAGTTTTCATGGTTGTGTTTAGTTTTCAATTTTTCTGAATAGATATTTGAGTTTATGACAAAATTTGCTTACCTAATATAAGTTTTGGTGATTTTTGAAATTAGGATGCAAAATCTTTAAGTTAGGGGTAAAATGGTAATTTTATTCTAAGTTAATATTTTTTCAAATTTTTAATTATTAGTGATTAAGTTCTAATTTTTAGAAATCACTACTTTCAGTTCTTCATGATCGCGCTTGAGTTTTACTTAGAAACGCAAAGACCAAGGCAAGTTAGCTTTTATCTTACTCTCAGTTTTATATATATGTGTGATGAGTAAAGAAACTACAGTGTATGTATGTATGTTATCATATGTGCCACGCCAAGTCATTACATTTTCATCTGTTACACAAAATTTATTTTGTCATGAATTGTTCATTTGTTATGCAAGATATTCTCTCACGTATTGCTATATTGCAAGTATGTCATGTTAAGTATGCCATCGGTTACATGTATGTCATGTCATGTTATATTCACTGTTGCATGTTATGTCATGTTTCAAAATGTTTCTATATTAAGTAAGTCATGTCTTCCGAGTTACGTTCAAGTCATGTTGTATTATGTAGGGCTTATGTCCTTTCGTATTCTAATCACGTTTTGTCTCGAATACAGTTTGTGTATTTCGAGAATAGTCATATCAAGTTATTTATGTCAATCACGTCTCTAAGTACTAGGATGGAGTTATATCCTAGTGAAACTCATTTGTTCATACTAGAGTGTCTAAATAGGTGTGAAATTTTCTGAGTTGATGAAATACTGTCAACGGGTAGCAAGCAGGGCCGAACTAGCTAGTCACTGGAGTGCGCCAGACATTAATGCCAATGAAGCCACATTTCAGTTCTCATGGGGCCCATAGTCAGTGTGGCACACAAAGTATAGGTCCATAGTGAGTGTGGCACATACAACTGAATCACAGCTGGTGCAAATACCTGTGCTGTGATGCAGTAATCAGCAGGGACACATGGCTCTAGGGGGCCCATGTAGCACCCATAACGTTAAGTTTAATCAGTTAAAGAACAAGATTCCAAGTTCATGTTAAGTCAAGTTTTAGATCAAGTTCTTGTTAAATTAAGTTTGAGATCAAGTTCATGTTAAGTCAAGTCTCAGACCCACTCCGGGGCTTCGGGCTGTATCTCCATCCCTTTGATCCCTATGGTGAGTATTTCCACTGTTCGGATCACTATTCGCTCTGGCAGGGGGAGTCTTCTTGCCCTTATGCTTTGCATTCCAGCTTGTCCACTTTCCGGTTTTCTGCCTTCAGCACCTACTAAATCTGGAAGTACTTAAAGTGGGGGTGCTCGGCTTCTACTAGTGCCAAGTATTTTTCAATTTTTCGCTATTCACGGTGAACTCCCCTTGTACTTGATTGCCCACCACTTGGAAGTCAACTCGTACTTCAATTTCGGCGTCACCTAGAGACCTGGCTATTGCCAGTCCTAAGAGTAGTGCTTCATACTCCACCTCGTTGTTCATGGTTTTGAACGCCAACTTAATAGCGTAATTGTACTCCTTTCCCTCAAATGTAATAATATGCACCCCCACTCCCCCTCAAGCCTAATAAAATAAGTCATCCATGAAAACTTGCCAAGGCTTCATGGGAGGTGGATGGTCGCTCTCCTCCGAGAAACCAGTAAATTCAGCTACGAAGTCTGTAACATCCCAGATTTTAGTGTATTTTAATGGAGGATTTATTTAATTTATTTTGTGATTATTTATTTTTTTGTTTTTAAATTTTGGGAGTTTTTAAATATTGTTTCATAATATTTTATGATGTGAAAATTATTTTATGTGCTTTCTAGATTTTATTTATTGTTTTGGCCTTTAAAATGATCTTTAATTTAAATTGATTTATTTTTGAGTTTTAAATTTTTATTGTTGCATTTAAATTATTTCACTGCGTTTGGATTATTTTAATTAGCTTTCGGTTTTAAATTCATCTTCGTTGGTTTTTTTTTCGGGACCCAGATTGGAAGACTGGATCTTCCCTTTTTCCCTCTTCTTTTTCTTTTCTTTCTTTTTTCTTTTTCTTCTTTCTTTTTTTTTTCTTTTCCTCCTGCTTTCCCCCGCGCGCCCGACCTCTCTCTCTCTCTCTCTTCTCTCTCACGTCCGAACGGACTCATCGCCGCTGCTCCACCTCCGGCCCGCCGTGCACGACACCGCCGGCACCATCGGCTCCCCCATGCGCCGGCGACCTTACCCACCCAATATCCGGCCGCCTAACGCTGCCGTTAGCCGCCAGTAGCCGTGCGAAGCCTACGGCTTCTCCTCGCCGTTCCGCCGCCGTCCGGCCACCATTGGCCACCATTTCTTCACCACTTCTTCACCGGCCCAATACCAAGCTTTTCCACCCAAACCC
>QEOT01005862.1:195417-207997 GCA_003123785.1 Pterocarya stenoptera
GGACATTTGGCTATATTCTATGTTGTATTTGTATTTTTATTTGAGGTTGTTTTATGAACAAGAAAATTGTATTATGTTGACTTGTGGATTTCTGTATTATTTTTGTATTGTATTAAATTCTGGTACTTAGTTATCTGACCTAATCTTTCCGCTGCATTTTATTTTGTACACGTGTTGCATTTCACACACTCGGCACGTGTCGTTGGGGTGCGTGATCGTGTTGTCATCATCCCGGGTGTCTCGATTTCCGTGCTTGTCCGTACATGGAAGTTGGGGGCGCCACAAAGTCTGCCAACGCTTGCCCTTTGATGGTATTCCACAGTACGTACTCGATGTCAAACTCACTTAGCTCTACTACCCATTTCATGAGCCAGCCTAAAACGTCTGGCCTTTGCAGGATCTTCTTTAGAGGGGTTTTTGTGAGGACCCTTGCTGGGTGAGCTTGGAAGTACAAGTGCAACTTGCTCATGGTTACCACCAGAGCGAAGGTGAGTTGTTCTATGCGGTTGTATCTAGCCTCAACCCCACGATATGCTCGGCTAGTGTAGTAGACCAATCTTTGGACTCCTTCCTTTCCACGCACTAATGCCGAAGAGACTGTTTGGGGGGAGATTTTCAAGTACAGGGTCAATGTTTCCCCACACTTGGGTTGCTGAGGAATGGTGGGCTCGTGAGGTAGTTCTTGAGAGCCTCGAATGTCAGGTCGCACTCACTGTCCCATATCTGTGCCTTTCGCAGAATCTTGAAGAAAGGCAGGCACTTGTCGATGGATCTTGACATGAACCTGTTGAGAATCGCAACTCTCTCGACCAATCTTTGCACCTTGTTTATGCTTCGAGGTGGGCACATATTGAGGATGGCCTCCACCTTTTCGGGATTGGCTTCGATTTCGCATCCTGACACCATGAGTCCCAAAAACTTCCCTGATCTGACCCCAAAGGTGCACTTTGCCGAGTTCAACTTCATCTGGTACCACCTTAATATTACGAAAGCCTCCTTCAGATCGTTCAAGTGTTGTTCCAAAGTCGCACTCTTAATCAACAGGTCATCCACGTAGACCTCCATGTTTATTCCCACCTGATTTTTGAACATATAGTTGACTAGCCGTTGGTAGGTGGCTTTCGTGTTCTTCAACCCAAAAGGCATTGCCATGTAACAATACAGGCCTCGCTCCGTGATAAAGGAGGTCTTTTCCTCTTCCTTTGGTTTCATGCAGATAGTTATGCCCAGAGTGGGCATCCATGAAGCTGAGCATACAATGGCTCGTCATGGAGTCGACAATTAGATCGATGAGGGGAGGTGGGAAGCTATCATTCAGGCAGGCTTTGTTAAGGTCAGTGAAGTCAATGCACATTCTCCATTTGACGCTCGGCTTTTTCACGAGCACCACGTTGGACAGCCATTCTGGATAGTGGCTTCTCGGATGAATCCAACGGCTATCAGGTGCTCCATTTCCTCAGCTGTGGAGAAGTTCTTTTCTGCACTGACACTTTGGCATTTCTACCTCACTCCTTTGGGGTCTAGCCTATGGTTGTGTGCTATATGACTTCAGGGGCTATTTCGGGCATGTCCTCATAGCTCCAAGCGAATACATCCTGGTGTTCAGCAAGGAGTTGCTGCATGGCACTCCGCCTCAGGCATCATTTTGATGTCGATCCTTGCCATGGCTTCTGGTCACTTAGAGGCACCCCTTCTTGGGTATGTTCCCTCCTTTCTTCCGCGGTGTCTCCTCCTCCAATCCTGGGAGTTTGACTTCCTCATTGGTAATCTTCTATCTTCATCGGCACTATTGGTGAGCTTCTGAGTTGTCTGAAATGGATTGGTTGTAGTCATACAAAGTACATACAAGATCTACAAGGATCCCACAAACGGTGTCATTGTTAACGTCGTGCTTCATATGTCTTTAAACCAGGTTCCAGCCAACTCATGTCTTCAGAGCTGGACTTGTGAAAATGAAGTAGAAAGCAACTAGGGGAGGGAGGCCTTGGGACCAGGGAGTCTCCGATGCAAAAGTTAATAAAGTATCTTGGAAGTTTGTAAATAATGAGAGAGTCTAGGGATCAGAGAGTGTTTCTCGTACCTGAAAGTTGCCATTTATATTGGGAGTCTCAGGTAGATAGATCGTGTCTACCCCTGTGAAATCCTGTCCTTTGTACTGTTCTTTTTGTCAGAGTCCTTTAATGCGGCTTGCCTCTACGATGGCGTCATTAATGTGGCGTGTAGCTCGGATAATGATGTCATTAATATGGCATGGTTCCCTGACTTGCTTTACTATGCTACTGACCAATGATTTACTAAAATAACTATATTAATAATATGGTATACATATCTAAAACATTCCAAGAGTACATCGCATGGAAAATATTTATCACATGCAGTAGTGTGGTGCCCTCGACCCCCACATGTAATTTGTAGGAGTCATGACACCGAGGTGATGGCCACTTGGGTCACACACCCCATCGCCAAGTGCAAGTGTGTGCGGACATGCAAATTGTGCATAGTTTATAAACGCAATGGGAAATATAACAAAGCAGTCTAAAACTAAGTACCAAAAAATCTACGGTTCAATGAAATACCACAATGAGATTTCATAGTCTGAGGAAATAAATCCATATATCAACAACCAAGAATTTCAAACATGGTAGCATACAAACAAACATGTGCAGCAATCATAAGTGACTTTCCCAAAATACTCAAAAATCCCAACCACCCACGGTTCCCAAATCTCCATCCGACCCTTGGCCCACATTTCCCACAACAACTACAGCATTAATATCCCAACACTTCAAACCACTTCTTAATCACAACTAGCCTATAGCAAAGTTAGCGATGATTTCACATTAGAAAAATCAAGGGTCTGTCTAGAGATTTACTTACTACACGGAAGGCAAAATTCTAGATGATCAAGCGTGATGGCTTAAAAGTGTCCCGCAATCCAGCGTGTATGCCTGTCGCTGCACAAACGAACAAAGTTGGATAGATTAATCTAAACATGCTAAAAAAATAAAACACAAGGCAAGAGGCAGAAAGGCTTCCTATCGTGGTGTCTAGAGGGGCGAAGTAAGGCGCGCGGCGGCAAAGGAGAAACTGGGCAAAACGGAGGGGCTAAAATGGGATTCTTTTAAAAAAGGGTGGCAGATCTGACATGCTAGTGGGTGGAGGAGGGCATTTTCACAGCAAGGTGTGGTAGTTGGTGGCGGAGTAGATCCTAAATGGGAATCTGACTCAGGTTGGCGTGGATCTGAGGGGGAAAAAGGCCTATCAAAGGGGAAGGGGTCAGACGACCACTACAAAGCTATTGGAAGGGGGTGGCCCGTGGCAGCGCTAGGGAAAAATTGCATGTATCTACAAGAAAGCAAAATAGAGGGAGAGGAAGAAGATGGGACGAGATTAGAGAGAGAGAGAGAGAGAGAGAGAGGAGGCTTGGGATGATTTTTGAAAGGGGGAGGTCCAGCCTATTTATAGTTCGTGGATTGGGGCTCAAGGGACATAGCCATGGCTGTGATTCGTGGTGCAGGACTGTGGGGGCTTCTCGAGCGTCGCACACAAGGGATGCGACAAGTGGTGGGCAGCTACCTCAAGCAACTGCCATGGTCAAGGCTTCAAAAGGTGCCAGAAGAGGAGGCAAGCGAATTGTGCAAGGTTCATGGTGGAGGCAGACAGGAAGGATGGTTGCCGCACGGGTACCACGTGGCTAAGGCAGGGTGGCAACAGGAGGAGGTGTTGCAGGTCACAAGACATGGGAAAATGAGGGAAGAAGAAGAAGAAGAAAAAAAAAAGAAGAAGAAGGGGAAGAGGGCGTGCGGCGCTGAGGGAGAAGAAGGGGAGGAAAAGAAATTAGGGTTTTTCTTCCTAGGCCAAAACGACACTGTATAGGAGGGGAGGGAAAAAATCATTTCACCTTCTAAGCCAATCAAAAAGACGCCGTCTAAGACAAAGAAGGGTTGGGCTTGTTTCCAGATTTAGGGCTCTCATGCACACGAGTTGGGCCCTCCAAATGTACCCATATAACACGAAAACAAAAACCCACTTATATATACAACCACTTGGGCTCAGATTTTCTCTTAAAGGAAAAAGCCTACATACATGAAATAACTTGGGGCTTCACAAGTAGTACTGTCTTGTTTCTATGCATATAATTCACCGTCCCACTTTTGTTCTCATGTAATGAAATGGTATTTTCAATATATTAATCATTATTAAAAACTGGTCTAATATTGGTCGATTAGTAATGCCACGTCACACATAAATGTGCTGAAAGTGAGATGGGAGTCATGTATTATATAGCCCAGTACTATAAAATATAAATAATCTTCAAGTAGTTGAAACAAGTGTTACACCCATTTATATATCCTTGCGCCTAGCTAGCACTAAATTTTTCAACAATCAAAGCTAGCTCATTTTAAGCAATTGAGTGCCCTAAAAACAATATTCCTTACGAACATGCCAATATATATATATAGGACGATGATGATCTTAATTAGTATCCTGACGTACCTAAATTGATAGACAACTAGCTAGCTAGGAGCAATTAATATATATTAGAATTAGCACGCATCTGTTTAGCCTACAATGTGCAGCTTGTATATATATCATGATATAAATCAGCTTGAAGAACATCCAAAACCATCAAAGCATCTATTTTCCAACAGGAAATTATAATAAATTACAAGCTAGTGTACAAGCTGGATAATTTATCACCAATGTGCCTGCCACATGTAAATTAGTACTATTATTTGTCTTATAAAAAGCTTAAGTTGAGGAGAAATAGTAAGTTTTAAAGTATATTCTGATCAATTACTCCGCTGCATGTGCAAGGCGAGAAAGCATGTGGACAGGCCTAGAACTTGATCATATTTTAGTTGGGATTAGTACATGCATGTATATATAATAAGAGTTTGAATTCAAGATCACTAGTACTTTAATGACATGCTAAATTATTAGCTTGTTGCAGACCCAAACTAAAGAATAATTACAATGACAGACATACTACAGTAGTACTGCATCGATCAACCAAACAGCTAGACGGCCAGCGTGCTCATGTCGCAAGTAGCTCAAAATCGAAAAGGCCTAGTACTGTAGCTAGCTAGTTTGGAGCCGATCATCATATTTATTAATTATATATATACCTTCAGCATTGAGTCGTTGAAGCTTTAGAGCAGAAATTAATTTGCATTACACATCAATTAATGTAATTTGCAGCTAGCTAGCTAGCAATTAATTTGTAGGCTAAGCTAGACCCTAACATCAACCCTCAAATAGATTTCTAATGTCCTAAAAAGTTATAATATATAGCTAGTATTGATCTTCTTGAAGGGAATAATTATATCTTCTTGCAATCTAAGCGTAAACTAAAATGATGGGGGGTACTCGACCATGCAACACAGAACAGTCAGTTCTATTTACTTGCAAGCTAGCTAGGTAGGTCATGATCATTCAAGGTTCAAACATGAATTTGTTCACGGATTTGGCCTCCTTTCCATTCAATTTTGTGCTTTTGTTTGAATAGAAATGATCAGTGGAACAACACTTTTTTGGTGTGTTGTGGGTACTGCATGTGACCAGTCAGAATCAACTTTGTGATTCTATCCACTTCGATCGGTCTACCTGCAATCTCAATGATTATTGGTCTTGAAATGAAGTAGTGATCGTGCTGATAAACATCATATTTCAAGCTTTCTCGTGAAAATCTAGAGCAATTATTGATTATGATCGTATTCTCCCCAATCGATATAAGAACAACATTATGGACTGAGCACATGAGTTGTTTGAAAAAAAAACAAGGCATGATGTTTATTATATCAAAAACTAACTCCTTTTTTGTGATCAATATCCTAGGATCCATTATTACAACTTCATGTATTAACGCTTTGTTTTATATAACGTCCGTCTGTGCTCAATTACCTGCATTCATGATGACCCTCGACAAACGTATGTAAAGATATTTCGTTAACTGGAACAGAAAAGAAAGGATAAAGAAAAACGAACTCAAGAAAAAGGGGAAGCTTTTTAATCTAAGATTCTAAATGGTTCAGTGAAAAAGAGAAAAAGAAAGAACTAAAATAGACAAAGCAACGGATCTTAAACCGACCAATTGAAGCATCTCCGAGTCAAAACGAAATTCAAGACGAAAAGGACCCCTCATCTCAACAAAATCTATGTGGGTTTTGTTCCAGATCACGCGCTCGAGCCTCTCCTTTGGGATGCTATCATTTACACCAGGTTTTATTTAGTGGTCTTATTCAGCATTGTCCTTAGTTCTCCGCCAGCTAACCTTATGTTACATCTTTGTCACATAACAGACCCACCTCTCTCTCTCTCTCTCTCTCTCTCTCTCTCTCTCTCTCTCTCTCTCTCTCTCTCTCTGAATACATGCAGGCGCTGATGATCTAGTGTGCCTTACACAACTGTTTGCTGAAGTTTCATGCATGATCACTAGCTAGTCATGTGTCTTTTGTGAAACAGACATGGCCTTTCGAGTTGCATGAGAGAGGGATGTCGTTGAGAAGTGTGATCATATTACACCCATATGCATTCAGGTAAAATATTACAAACTTGTCTCTGCCTGCACACAGTACTACTGCCTCCCTACGCAAAAGGATTTTTATTTTCGAATAGTGCGAAACCCTATGGCTTTAGCTAGGGCTCTTATATATAAACCCTAGGGGCCGGGGATCAGCCTATGCGGTCAGAAAGGAACTAATGTTAATGTAAACATTGGTTTTGCTCAGTTCTGATTTGAAACTTTGTAGAACAACTGGGTTCAGCTGCTACTCCCCATATATGTAGTTTCTTTGTAACCAATCAATCATTGTTTGCCATTTCAAGTCTTACAGTCTCTGCGACCATGGATATTTTTGTCAATTCCTGAAATGTCCTGCTTTTGGGATGTTGTGAAAAGGGCATCTTTTCTCAACTGTAGTCCCATGTTTAAGGCAACATAAACCGAAAAAAGTTGTTTTAGATTGTCAACCTGGATCAATGAAAACCTTTGTTTAAACTATAAGCGTTTAGGTGGGGTAGAAGAACGAGAAGTCATGTTCTCTGAACTGTGTTTAGAACATTAATAATTTAAAACAGAAAAGGGTGCAGAAAGCTGAAGGCGTTATATGCTGAGTTTTCATTCGTTCAGGGCCTCATTTTCCTTCATTTAATTTGAATATCATTTAACAAATAATATCTTTTTTTAGCTTTAAATATTTTAGCTTTACTGCGTGACCTGCCAACCATTCTTTGGACAGACGGATATAAGGCGCCTTCGAGTTAAGCATTTGAAATATTTACGAGATTTGGTTATACAAAATAAAACAATCTCATCTCATCTTAAATAATTATAATTTTTTTAAATTCTCACACAAAATATAATAAATAATTCAAGTTTTTCAAATCTCAAAACAAAAATAATATTAAAAAGTTATATTATAACAATATTTTATTCAACTTTCAATAAAATATCTCATCTCATCTCATTTAAACTGCATAACCAAATGAGGCATTAAATTTTAGAAAAATATCATTTGCACCCTTCAACTAGTAATGGAGAGGACATCCTAACCGGTTTGTCCCCAAGGTGGGCCTAGGCCCTTAATTATGACCAAACCTTGAGTCATTATTGAGAAGCCCAGCTCAATACCAAGGGAATCCAACCCATAGCCAATACCGACTGGATAACTATCCAACGGTGGCAAAGGATAGAAACGGCTATCATTCAAATATACTAAGAGATGAACCCTCATTTCCAAATTTGAATTCAAATAAAAGATAATCATTATCAAATAAGAGAACAAAGATAACTCATTGAGCTCTATATAAGGGATAAATCCAGGTATGTAAAGGTATCAAATGATTGATATTATTATTATTATTCTCAAGTCATTGACTTAGGCATCGGAGGCATTCCCTCGAACCCCTAAGCTCTTTACTCTTTGGTTGCAGGTGATCTTGAGCTGTGATCCATAACGTCCACATGATCGTTCGCCCAATGGGGAATAGACTTGGTAGGCCCTATGTCCCCCAGCAAAGGAGGAACCAAGTTCATTATCGTAACCGTCGATTACTTTACAAAGCGGGAAGAGGCTGAGGCGATAACTACCATAACTGCCCAAAGTGTGACAAAGATCCTGTGGAAGGCAGTAGTGTGCAGGTTCGGGATACTTTAGTGTATCATTTCTGATAATGGAAGATAGTTTGATTTCGAACATTATCGACAATGGTATGTGGAGCTGGGAATCAAAGTCAAGTACTATTTCCCAGGTCATCCTCAGGTGAACAGGCAAGTCAAAGCAACCAATAAAACCATCATAGGAATATTGAAAAAGAAGATGGGCGACATAAAGGGAGTGTGGGCCGATGAACTCCCAAAAACTTATGGGCTTACAGAACTATACCAAAAACCTCAACGAGAGAAACACCTCTCACCATAGCTTACAGGAACGAGGCCATGATTCTTGTAGAAATGGGGTTGCCAAGCCATCCTACTCTTTCATGGCAGGCTCCACCTGAGCAACCAACTCATCTCGTTCCTTCTTTAAAGCCTCAGCCTGAGCAACCAAGTTGTTCCTTTCTTCCACAACTCCCTCTGTCTGATTTAGGCAAGTGGCAAGATCATCTCGCTCTTTCCCGATTACTACTACCTATTGACGATACTGGTCAATATCGGCGACTGAAATTGCCAACTCCTCCAGGAGTGAAGCAACTTGGGCACGAAGGGTAACCAACTCACCATCGGATGAATGGGACGAGCCTCAAGCTGGGTCAACTCGTTGGCCAATTGGTTCTTCTCATCCTCCAAGTGTAGCCTATCATCCGCCAATTGGTTCTTTTTCCTCCCTAAAAAAAAGGGAGGGAGGGAGGAAAAGAATGCATTTAAGATATGTTCTTTAGAACTAATGATCAAAAACACTAAGTAAAAGAAGAACGAGTACGAAGGGAGTACCAGTGCAAAGACACCTCAAAGTTGTTGAACAAAAGTATTAATGACCTCCGCTCAGCGAGTATGTAGGGATGCTAGGGAAATTAGCAGATGAGAACTTGAGGAACTTCTCAGGTTAATGGCTGGCGAGGAGGCAGTAGCAAAATCCTCCTGAGGGAAAGCAACTTTAGTCGGAACCAACAAGGGAGAACTAACAAGGTGGTTTACTCGGCAACTCCCGAGAAGAACCCAACTCAACATTACCAACAGCCGGAAGTGTTGACCCACTTTGTTTTTCTTGAGGAGGGACAAATTTTATACCTCCACTCGGCGAGATGGAAGTAAAGAACCACTTTTGGATGAAATATACTCATCTGAACGAGGCGAGATATGAGCTTTCTTAACATTTCTTTGTTTCTTCCCTCCTATGCTAGGACGTTTCTTCTTTCTTAAATCGCCTGCTGACGGGGGGGCACCCAAAAACTTACGACCTAATACATGGGCCCGACTGGGGATCATCAAGAACTTCTCAATATTATCGGGGGTTAAAAGCACATCCAAGAAGCATAATTTGGAATGAACCTGAGCCCAAGACTCCTCCAACCTAACATGGGCCTCCTCGCATGGGAAGAGAATCACTTCAAAGTCATCCCCATTGGGAACAGGAGACCAACATGCCCTAATAGAAAATTCCAGACTAAGAGCTTCGTCGGCGGGAAATTCCCAACCAGAGCAAGTGATGAGGAAATATTTGTTGGTCCAATCATTCGCATGCAGATACTTACGCTCTAAATCAACCAATGCCCGACGGCCTCTAAAACTGCAAAGATTCCCTTCCAAATGCCTAAACCCATGAAAAGACAGAAACTCACGGGCTGTTAGGTTTGGGTATTCATCACCCATGGGTTCTAGTACCCATCGCCACAGAACGCAGTAGGCCATCAAAATTCTCTAAGGGTTCAACACCAACTGAGTCAGAGCAAGCCCTAAGACGTCTAACACATCGCGAACTGGGCGCACGAAAGGCGAATGAAGCCCATGGTAAATATAGCAAAATAGAGAGCAACAGAGACGATCATACCTTAGGCGTTGATAGCTTTCTAATTTGGAGTAGGAACCCTCGTTTCAACGGAGTCAGGAATGTTGAAGTTATTTTAGGCATTCTTCAATTCGCGCGCAGTGATTAGAGGTGAGAATTGGCCAGTCCAGATAAGAAAAATCTACCGGACTGGCCATTTCAGTCCGAACCGGCCATTTCAGTCCAAACCGGGACTGGTCCTGGTTAGTCTCAGTCTATATTTCATAGGACCGAAAGTTTTCGGTCCAGTCCACGGTCCAGGGGATTTTCACCCCAGACCCGACCGAATGAAAAAAAATATATTTTATAATTTATATATATTAATTATATAATAATTATATATAATTAATTATATAATTTTCATCTAAACTAATCCTATCACTAACTCACCATTAAGTAATTATTAACTAATACTAATATTTATAATTTTATACTAATACTAATATTTATACTAATACTAATAGTCTAATATAGACTATAGTTATACTTATACTAATATAGTTATAACTTATACTAAATCACTATAACTAATATTACTAATATATAGCTATACTATTTTACTAATAGTCTAATACTAATACTATTATATAGTGATACTAATCATAATAACTAAATCACTATAAGTCTATAACTATATATATTTAGTATCAATGTATTATTATATTATTTAATGTATAACTATAATATATAGTACTACTGTACTAGTATATATTAATATATTAATAGATAGTCCATGGACCATAACTATAAGTCTATATAATAATATTAATAATTTAATATCACTATGACTAATGAGTCAATGACTATAGTCTATAGTCTATATCACTATGAGTCTATGACTATGACCATAAATTAATATATAGTATTAAATATTAATATCACTATTAGTATAGTATATAGTATTAGTAATAATTTAGTATCAATGTATTATTATATAATATATAATATATATTCCATAATGTATAACATATAGTATTAGTATCACTAATGTATGAAGTAAAAGCAAAGCAATTACATCTTCATGAATTACAAATATTAATGTAATTAACTAATGTATGATATGAATATCAATTAACTAACCTATTACCAATTTACCATTAACTAATTATTAACATCTACATCTATAATCTAATTAAAGTTACTAGATAATCCACATTAAATAGTTTACCTAATTTTAATCTATAATCTATAATTTTAATTAATTTTTAATGAGTTAACTAAATAATTCAAATTAAATAGTTTACTTAATTTTAATTTTACTAAATTTAAATAATTTTTTTATTAATTTATGTACCAAAAAGATAAAAGAATTGAAAATACATTTTATGCATTACAGAAAACGGCACCGTTTAGTGTAAAATTGGACCTAAACGACACTGTGGGAAGGAAATTTAAAACTGGTTTTATTTTTTTTAAACACCGTTATATTGAAACAGCGCCATTTAGAGTTATTTTAACCCTAAACGGTGTCATTTTCGTCTTCGTTCTAAAGGACACCCCCCACCTCGGATTCCCTTCTGATTCTCCCATAATCCCTAAATGTCCTTCTTCACTCTTCATACTCACCTCTCTCAACCTTCAGGAACTCAGAATCCTAGCAGCCCCTTCGTCTCATGCCCTCCCATAAACTAACCCCTCCTTCACATCCCCTCCCACAAACAAGCCCCTCCATAGCGACTCGCAGCCACTGCCACTACTAGGCTACCCTCTCCGGTCCCTCCATCGATATTTGCAGCCCTTGAAGCCGAAGGTTATAAACTTCTACATTGCGATTTGTTTTGAATCTTTGATCTTGAATCCTTGATGTATTTGTTATATATTCTGTATTTGTTGAGGGCACTAGCAGCTAGCATGCTGTTTTGAATGTTGATGCATTTGCTTGCTTTCACTTTTTTTCTCTCTATGTAGTACCAAATTCCATCACTACTCTATATATTTGATTGTTTACTTGTCTTTTCCATACCTAAATTAGAAATTTAGGATCATGATAAGGTGGAAGGCACATGCATATCTAACGAAGAATTTGAACAAATGATGTGATTTTTCTTTGAGACCTTTAAGGCCATTGTGGTGAGTTAGGTATGAACAACTTCAAATATAATTATATATACTTATATCATGATCTACTTTAAAACTTGTTTTTAAGCCACTTGATCTAACAAATTAGTTGGATATGGGTATGTAATAAAATTACCTTTGATATCTTTTGTGGTTTATTTTGTTTTCTCTTCTATGTTATGTAACTTTATTTAACTTGTTTTGTTTTAAATTTTTATAGATAAAACTTGTTGGGGACCTGGACTTTGCTGATTCTGTGGAGGCATCAAATCTAATACCTACCAGCTCTACACCCAATACTGATTAAAGACTAAAAGGTAAAAAGATTGTTGGTTATCATTTTTTATCTTGAATTTTATCATCGAACTAATTTCATATAGTGGGGTAGATTAAAGACTAAATATGATTGCAATTTGCCATCGAGACTTTCTCCAGACTGATTCCTCTCTCTCTCTCTCTCTCTCTCTCTCTCTCTCTCTCTCTCTCTCTCTCTCTCTCTCTGTCTCTCTCTCTCTCTCTCTCTCTCTCTCTAT
>QEOT01005862.1:208097-228097 GCA_003123785.1 Pterocarya stenoptera
TTTTTTTTTTTTTTTGGTTTTTCTACTTTTTTATATAGATTAGTTTTCTTTTATCATTGTATTTTTCAAGATCAAGTTTTTTTTAGCATTTTTTAGCTAAAAAATTTACAAAATTTGAAGTGGGCCGAATATAATTGTAATTGGTAAAAAAATAAAATAAAATTTAGATGGGTTGAATGGCCCATTTTGTGCATGGTCCAGACCAAATGGACCAACGGGACCAAAAGGGTCCAGTCCGGTCCTATGCATTACTCGATCCGGTCCAGGGTGGAAGATCCCTGGACCGAATAGGTCCGGTCCTGTCCACAGAACCCCCTAGGACAGGACCAGACCAGATCGAGATCACCCCTAACAGTGATGGTGGAAGACCGGCGAGAGCCCACAAAAATGGACGTCGGAGGAGCAACGGCAACTCGTGGAGAGGAGTTGCGAGGTGGAGAAGAGTCCAAAGCAGGAACCACATCCTTACCCTTGGAAGTAGAGGAAGCCATGGAGGATTGAAGAAAATCACAATAGAAGAAGAAAGGCAAGAACTCGGAAGGAAAGGCAAGAAACGGAAAGGAAGCAGAAGACCAAAAGAAGAGAGAAAATGGACATTAAATAACAGTAGAAATGAAGTGACGGTTGACGTGCCCGAGGAGAGAAACGAAACGACGCACTGACACGCCTCGAAAAGGGAAACGACACCCAGATTCAAGTCTCATAACGCTACGCATAATGAGACTTCGTAGGGTAACTGAAGAGGACATCCCAACCGGTTAGCCCCCAAGGTGGGCCTAGGCCCTTAATTATGGCCAAACCTTGAGTCATTACCGAGAAGCCCAGCTCAATACCAATGGAATCCAACCCATAGTCAATACCGACTGGATAACTATCCAACGGTGGCAAAGGATAGAAATGGTTGTCATTCAAATCTACTAAGAGATGAACCCTCGTCTCCAAGTTTGAATTCGAGAATAAAGGATAACCATTATCAGATAAGAGATCAAAGATAACTCATGGAGCTCTATAAAAGGGAGAAATCCAAGTATGTAAAGGGATCAAATGATTGATATTATTATTATTATTCTCAAGTCACTGACGTAGGTATCGGAGGCTTTCCCTCAAACCCCCAAGCTCTCTACTCTTTGGTTGCAGGTGATCGTGAGGTAGTGGCGGTGAAACACATCCACAACAAGTAACATATTACAATTTGGGTAATGGTACACTTACACCTCCTTTACTGTTTTACTACTCAGTTATTTTTTTTCCCTTTTGCTCTTCGAATTGGGATTAAAAGTCTTAGAGCATGGTCCTCTTGTATAATCTAGACGAAAATAAATTTAATCAACCAACGTAATCATGTAATTTAATTAAAATAAATTTAATTTTATAAAAATTGACCTTTTTCTGCTCTTTAAGTTAATTTTTATAAAATTAAATTTTTTTAATTAAATTATATGATTACGTTAATTGCTTGAATTTATTTTTTTCTAGATTATGCAAGAAGGTCAAGTTCTATAATTTTTAATCTATATTCAAATAACAAAAAGAAAAAAATAATAATAATAATAATAATTGGATACCGAAGTATGCAGTAGGTAGTAAAGAAGATGTAGGTGTATCATTAGCCTTACAGGATATTTTCACCAATTGACAGACATGGTACACGTTTTTAGTAGTTTAAGATTACATAGTTTTAGGTGCAAAAATGTAAAACTCGTAATAATTAGAAGATGCCAATGCGAATAGTTTAGATCAGTTCAAAATGTAAAAAGCCTCGTAGTTGGAGGATATAAAGGGTATTTCCGTTTCAAATTTTCTCAAAGCAAACCTATGAAAATCTACATTTTTACACCTTTCAGTCCAAGGTAAATTGTAATTCCAATCTCAACAAGAAGCAGCTGGATTGGACTCATAGGAAATATACAGAACTGGGGAATTAACTTCATGTGTCTTCCCAGATTCAATATGTAGACCCAAACTTAGTTCTCAGACATTGAGCACTGAAAAAGTTGCAACCGAATTTCAATTCCCATGCCAATTTCTTTTCCAAGGATTTTGGAATGCATGCCACGATGAAATCACAAGAATGCCCTCAAAGCTTAAATACTCAATTCAGCACTATGAAGACTTGCCTTCTTCAAGCTTCAATGATCCATAGTTAACATTTACCAGCTCAGCAGCTGCACGAGCAGCAGCAGATGCCCGCTCTGCAGACGCAATGGCAGCGCGAGCTTTCTCCAAGATTTCAGTAGCTTGTGGTCTTGTCTCCCTTTTGGCATCACTAACTGGTCCTGCCACATAACTTTTTACAGACGGTTCAATTTCATTACAACCCAACAAAGGTGCATTGTTTGAGCTGCTTGGAGCTTGAACGTGCTGAGTTTTTTGTTGACTATCCAGAGACACAATAGATTGTGCCGCCACAATAGAAGGAGAAGATTCAGAAGAGCCTTGTTTCTTTGGAGCTTGAGAAACTGCAGCTCCATCGCATATCTGCTTTGATCCACCCTGCTGATAAAAATCACAAAGCCAAAACTAATTTAAATAACATCAAAAAGCAAATAGATCATTAATTATCCCAATCAAGATGTTTACAAAATATTTTAAGTAGTTCTCAATCATTTAATTCAAATGCCAGAAACAATTCACATCTGAATCAATAAATCCATTTTTTTAATATTACTGGTTATTATGCTGAATGGCAAATTGAAGTGCCCCAGCTTAGGTGGATCTGGGCAAGTGTGCATGCCACAGAGAGACAGGTTTAGTTGATGACATGGTAAAAATAAAGATACCAGAAAATTCAAAGTAACCAATAACCTTTTTTTGATTGATTGGCACCAGGTGTCCAATAACAGTTCCTGACTAATCCTGGGGGTGCACAGGCTTCTACAAGTGCACCTCAGGTAATTCAAAGGAAAAATCCCGCAGCCCGATGGCCCTAGAGATTGTTTGTACCCAGTGGAACTCAAACCTTAGATCTGGAGGGAGCATACCTCCAAACCCGATGCCTTTATCACTTAAGCCAACCCTTAGGGGTTTCAAAGTAATCAACAAGCTTTGATTACTTTGAAACCCCAATCAAAGTAATCAACAACCTCCGCTTTCTCCTCTACTTTTCTTATTTGTCATGAAAGCTCTCAGCATGATAATTGAGTGTCTGGTGGATGGTGGGCTACTCCATGATTTTTTGGTGGGGAATGGCGATCTCAACATTTCTTACTTGTTATTTGCTGATGACACGCTTATCTTTTGTGGTGCACACCTTGGACAAGTCCAAGACTTGAGGGTGTTACTCCTTTGTTTTGCTGTTGTGTCAGGTTTGAGCATTAACCTCGCAAAGTCAAAAATAGTGCCAGTGGCGGCTGCCCCCAATGTGGAGATTTTAGCTACTACCTTGGGATGCAAGATATCTTCACTTCCTATGAAGTATCTCGGTTTACCGTTGGATGCCTCTTTTAAATCTGAAAGGATCTGGAATGATGTAGTCGAAAAGGTGGAGCGCAGATTGATTGCTTGGAAGAGGCTATACTTTTCAAAAGGTGGTAGGTTGACTTTGATTAAAAACACTCTTTCTAACTTACCCACCTATTTTTTGTCTTTGTTCCCACTTCTCACAAAGATGGCTAACCGCATTGAGAAAAGGGATTTCTTATGGAGTGGATTGGGGGAAGAGTTCAAATTTCACTTGGTTAATTAGTCAACAGTTTGTACCCCAATTTCTGAGGGAGGGTTGGGGATTCGCCATTTGATGAAATTCAATCAAGATCTTTTGGGTAAGTGGTTGTGAAGGTACCAAAATGAAAGGGAGGCCTTATGGAAATCTGTTATAGATTCTCTGTTTGGGGAAGCTTGGGGAGGATTGTGCTCAAATGAGGTACGAGGCTCTTATGGAGTGGGTTCATGGAAAAACATTAGGAGCCTTTGGGGGACCTTCCGAGGACATGAACATTTTGTTATAGGTGATGGTTTGCGTGTTGGTTTTTGGTTTGATATATGGTGTGGTAACCATGTTCTACGAGATACCTTCCCTGCCATTTTTGCACTTGCTAGAATAAAGGGGGCATCGATTGCCGACCTTCTAGTCTTTTCAAATGGCATCCCTCAATCGAATATTGACTTCATTAGGGCAACCCATGATTGGGAGTTGGAGTTTATTACGGAGTTGTTTGCAGCATTATATTCCGCAAGTATTCCAAGAGGCTCCGGAGACAAGATGCATTGGAATCATTCTAAGAAAGGTATCTTCTCAGTCAGTTCTTTTTATCAAAAGCTCATGAACTTCGGAATGTCTATGTTCCCATGGAAGAGTATATGGAAGACGAAAGTTCTTTCAAAAGTAACTTTCTTTATCTAGATAGCATCTTTGGACAAGATTCTCACCATAGATAATTTGAGGAAACAACGGGTCATTGTCCTAGATTGATGTTGTATGTGTAAGAAGCATGGAGAGTCGGTTGATCATCTGCTTTTACATTGAGAGGTGGCCAAGGCTATATGGGATGATTTTTTCTCAAGAATTGACTTGTCTTGGGTTATGCCTTGTAGATTGGTGGATTTCCTCGCAAGCTGGAGAGGACTACACGGAGATTCTCGGTTAGCAGCAATTTGGAGATTGGTACCAATATGAATGTGTTGGTGTATTTGGAGGGAGAGAAATGCTAGATGTTATGATGATCAAGAGAGAACAATGGATGAGCTTAAAGTTTTCTTTTTTAAGTGATTGTTCTATGGGCGGGGCTATAGTTTGTAACGGACTTAGTGTCTATGATCTTCTTCTTTCTATTGTAACCTCTAGCTAGGCATTTTTTCATGTATACTTCCTGTGTACCTGGGCTTTGCCTATTTCTATGAATACAATATCTTTGATTATCTATCAAAAAAAAAGTAATCAACAACCTATAATGCTTAAAGGGCAGGATTAGGATGAGCTGTAGACTCAAACATGTAGGGTTAGATTCCATGCCAGGAGTTATCCTGAATTACCTTAATGCACACTTCTAGTGGGTGAGGTCATGACTGCCAGTAACAGAGTTTACTCCCCTAGGGTGGGTCCGAAGGTCCCTGTTTTGGTGAGGTTCCATTTCATAGAAAAATAAAAAGAAAGTAATCAATGAGGCTTTGCACGAAGTTATAACTAATTCACCTCATGCTCATTGATTAGTGGTCTTGCAAGGAGAGCCAAGCTACAAGGAGTCATGGAGTTGCGCATCTTGAGCTTAGTGCATTTATCCTGCAAACAGTCTTGAACAAGGCCCACAGCACCCTAGCCCCAATTGCTTGAAGATTTTAATTACTAACAAACTTAGCAAGCTAAGAAATTATTTGCTCAAGCATGCTATACAAGACCATAGGGCTCTCAGATAAGATTGAGCTTGGCTCATCTATCTTATCAATAACTAAAACAACCTCTTACCTACCTGAATTTGAGTCTTGTATCTTGCTTTGTTCTTAGAGTCCTACTGCAGAAGTTTCTGTCACAGCCAGGCCCTTAGAACCCCAAAGTTGGGAAAGATTGGATGGGAATTTCCTAGAACAGGGGCTGCCACATCCCACATGAATAACAGAAACCTTAATACCAAAACAAAGTTTATCTTTACAAACCTCATAAAAGCTCTCTATGTCACCCCTCAAGCTGGGAAACCCTATTCATAATTTTATAAACACTTACAGGGGTTGCCACGTAAACTCAGCAGCGCCACAATTCAGTTGTGCCTCAACTCTCATATAATGCAAGTGGTTAGAGGATACTCTATACAACAACAAGCTGCCAGCAAAGAGAAATCAGCAAGACACCCCAGAAAATAAAACCCTACTGCCGCCACCATTAATATCCATTAGGGTTACAATCCTCTATAAACCAAGAGGCAATTACGAAGAGAAACAGCAGCCCTAAACTTTTGTGCCATCACCCTCTCTACCAGCCTCTCACTCAACTTTATGGTTCAAGTTGAAAGACAAAACAGCAGCCATCAATTCATCACCGTGCCGCACACTTTACAAGCCCTTGTACTTAAGTTTTCTTGCCAAGTTATTGGAGAACACTCTCTAAGCAGTGACAGCAACTCTATCTCTGTCTCCAAAAGGCTGCTGCAAATTTAGGGTGTGAAAAAAAACCAGTTGCAATATCCCTAATTTTTTACCCTAATCACTGCGACGCTAACACCAAGGAATCAATCAAGGACGTGCTCCTTGCTGCCATAGTGTAACCTAGGGGTGCTACCAGCCCTATGCGGTCTGGTAGCCACCCTCCCCACCCCCCTGCCCCCGAGTGGATGGGGTGGCACTTTTGGCTCCGGTCCCAGGCACCACCTTTAGCCATTGTCCTTCCACCCTGCTGACCGCACAGGCGAATTGGTACCATAACAGTCCAACCAGCCATGAGATCCAAAAAATCCCACAACTTTCGACCCATCACAAACACATACAACAACTTCATCTGACCTAAAAACATCCAAATTTGAGTCTCACAATCACCAAATCAAAACAACCAAAAAACCAAAGCTGAGACCTACAGCCTCTCAACACAACCAAATAACCATAACCATATTTAAAAGTCACAGCTGCAGCCTTGGGTCTCAAAACAACCAAAAAAAATCTGACCCAAGGTCATGGTCATGGCTCTCAAAGCAACCAAAAAATCAAAGCCAAGACCCAGTTCCAGGGCTGTGGGTCTCAAAATAATAAAATCCGAGACAGTGATGACAGGAGAAGAAAGAAGAGGGGAGAGGGAAGGAGAAGAAGAAGTAAAAAAAGAAGAAAGGAGAAAGGAAGCCTACGGGGAAGAAAGGAGAGGAAAAGCAGGGAGAAGAGAAAAGAAATTGAAGAGAGAGAAGAAGAAGAAGAATCTCAATAAATGGTTAGGGTTATATATATATATATAAAATAATAGTTATGTGGGAGGGCGGGTGAAAATCCGGGCAGGTGGGATATGCGAGGGCCCGCCCAGCACCCCTAGTGTAATCCAAGAGCTTGTGCGTTGCTAAGTGACGCATCTTTGGTTTTTGGAGCTAAGATAAAGTATGTAGTGCAATCCTGCCTTTATGAGTTGTGGTAAAGCGTTTGTTTTGCTTGAAAAAGTAATGTTCAATTATTATGCTATTTATGACCCTTCCATTGAAAGCGCCTTTTATGCATCAAAGTTGTGATGAGATGCATACAATACTTGTCATGATATGTTTACTGTTATGCCATGCAAATGTTAGAATCCAATGTTATGAACACATGATTAATCAAATGTTATGAACACATGATTAGTTCACATGTTAATACACATGCCATGGAAAGTTTATAAGACGAGATAAAAGCCAAGTTATGTAAATGAATGCCTAAAGCATTAAAACGATAGTCACAAGGGATGCATGGCACCAATGCAAATAGACGGATGGATGTGGAAGCCAAACCGAAGAATGGTGACGTAAAGGTATGGTCCACCAAAGATAAGTTATGAGAAGTCTAGCACCCAATGGCTACTTGCTATGGGACAACCTTAGAGACAAGGGCTAATGTTGTTGCCACAAAGCATGTGAAAGATGAACATGTTAATTGGGTGAGGAACATGATGATTGTTTATTCATTGTGAGATATGCTAAGTACCCGATTTGTTTACTAATTGTTGAACATGCAATGTACTTGTCAATATGATTGTTATTCTTTATGCCATGCATGTTGAGTACACATGTTCCAAAGGTAAAATCTAATTTAAATTATGTTTATTGTATGATATGCTATTTATTGGGTCTTCAACTACTTTTTTTTCATGTTTTAAATGTCCCAGGTAATGAGAAAGTTGAAGAGCAGGCAGGCCAAATCTAAATGATAATACCTAGCCCAAACAAGGTGTTTCACACATAGGATTAGTTTGGTCTTTTACTAGGTCATGGTGTTTTCTAAACATTTCAGTTATTAGAAACTTATTTTTTATTTTCATTTAATAAGATCAGTTAAAGTTTCATGTTAGATCTCTTACCTGTTCTAAGCTATGTATTAGTAGCACTCCTAACCCTATGGGAAGGGGGTTTTACATTCTACCTAAAGATGCTCAATTCCAACAACCATCAACTAAGGCAGAATATTAAACTGAAGCACTAAGTTGAATAAGTACCAGCAAATCTTCATGTTTTTTACCAAATTCTGCTTCTGTGCTTGTAGAATCCCATTGCACTTTGTACTCTTGTGCAATGTCCTTCAATACCTTGAGCTTTACGTCAGATGCTGGAGCACTAATTGAAAGCTTTTCAATTACCTGCAAAAAAAAGTAATTTAATAGACAAATAAAGTAGAAATTTCTATCAGCATTTTGAAGCCATCACGATGGCTGTCCCTGAAGAATATCAAACTTTACAAAATTTGCTAGCTGCTTAACTGTACGGTTGACGCTAGAGTCAGGACGAAGTTCTGACACAGCCATGACAAATTCCTTCCCATATTTTGCGGTAAACAAATTTTTTATCTGCAAAAAATCTGGCACATCTGAACATCTGGGAGCTGCAAATATTATACTTGCAATAGCTTCTCGCAATTCTGATGGACATTCCCTGTCGTACAGGAAGGGATGTTTACAAAATAGCTCAAAACCCAAATTTGTACAAGTTTAAAATGTATTTTTAAAGTGCAATACCATCATAATGCAAACAAGGTGATAGTTTTCAGTATAAAATGTTTTCTCCCTTAATAAATTAATTAATGTTACAAAATACATTCTGTAAAACATAATTGATTCTGTTAGACATGGCATTGATCAATCTGAAATTCTCTAGAGCCACAAAAAAAATTTAACAGTCATACTCCACACAAGCAATACAACCCCTAAGACATTTATGCCTCAGTTCATACTCACCCATTTCAGAAGATCACCAGTACAACAATATATTTTTTGTGTGCGCCCGAATAAATATGAATCCATAAACTCAACCACTCAAATATATGTCAGGTGATTGTCCCTTGTTTCATTGGTCAGAATCATTACCCACATATTTCTGGGCTGGCTTTCTTCTAGTTATTAAAAAGCCTCCAACTTGTAGCAAATTACTCCACACTGTCCATTAGCCTTGATTGAAATTTGAAAACCGAAAAACCAACACAGGTGATTCATCATCTTCAAGTCAATTAGTGCACTCCCAAAGTACATTGAAAATTGTTTTATTCTTTATTATATTTCCACAACATATAACATTCTAAGTACAGTCATGCTCATTTTATATAGATACTGTTTCTTGGCCGTATGATATCTGGGTTTAGAGCAGTCTCATAATTGTATAAAACTTTACAAACACCTCTCTCCTTCATCCACCCATGTTGCTACAGGAAATGGTTATGTTAACTATATATCCACCAAATAATATGCACCCAAAACTAAAATTAATTTCTTGGGCTGTGTGCTAGATTGTTTAAAACAAGCTTTCCAGATAGGCATTCAACGGTTGAGGCAAAAGATTGACGGTTTGGTCCAGTAGTTTTGGCTCTTTAGAGTTGGCAAATCTTTTTTTTTTTTTTGATAAGTGTGTTTGCAAATCTTCAACAAAGGTATACCCCAATCTAACGTGCCAGAGGTTGCACAGTAGGAGACTGGCATAGAGGGTGTTTAGCCAAAGAGAAGATGAAAAATAGCTTATAAATTTAAAGAAGTTTAACTGACAAGTCAATCACAAATACATGTATTGATGTTTAAATGCTAAAACAAACATATGAAGCCCAACATCATTGGCCAAATTTGGTTATCTATGGTGATTACTTTATAAGTATTTCTTCCTATTATCACGGAAGCCGTGACAAGATATCTGGTGTAACTCACATTTATCAAGTATGATTATGGAATTGCAGCAGACTTGTAGTTAAATGGATCTGGGGGAAAAGCAAGGGAAAATTGGAAAGCAACTGTCTGCAGAAGAGATTCATTCAGCAAAGCACTCTTTTAGGTTTACCATTTTGACTTGCAAGAAAGGCCAAGTATTTTAGGACTCTGTCTTGAATGAAAAAATACACACTCGATTAACAGATTTACCTCTGGCTTTCAATTATAGGAACACGTGCAAGAACAAATTCACAGAACAGCTCTAATATCTCATATGCAGCCCATATGTTCTGTTCCCTTATAACATGCTCCACCTAACCAAATAAATAAATGAACAAGAATCAAATCTGAATACTCGTACTATGAAAAAAATGACTTGAAATAGGTAAGCAGCAAGTGATCATATGTTTGAAGGGGCACCCGTATTCTAGCTATTGCTTCTTGGCCAGCTTGCAAGAACTGCGCTATCTCCTTGCGCATATGTTTAAGGTGCATGTCTCTCTTGTTTTGCAGCAATTTGATGCGTGAGATTGCCAAGCTCAAGCATGTTTTGCTACAAAATTACCCTTAAAACATTAGATATGCACAAAGAAAAATAAAAGAACGCACACATTCAATTGTAAAGCTCAAAAGTATAATATTATAGGGAGTATCTAAAATCAAACTAGGTTGCATGAAATCAATGAACTATGGATCAAGACAATTCAAAGAAAAAGCTTAGTTTCCAGAAGCAACAAGTACCATCAATGGCTAGAAAAATAAAAATAAAGAAAAACAAGAAGAAATTTTAAAGTACTACCAATTATAATTTGTTTTGCTAATAACCGAAACATTTTTAGCTGAAAGAAGCCCATATGGCGGAATCCATTAATGTGTGTATCTCACAGAACGATGATTACAACAAACAAATCCCTCACTAAATCTACAATTTCACCGAAATTTAAACCTTGGGTACACTACAAGCTGACCAACCAAAACTATAAAAGCAATAAGAAGTCAAACCACAATCAGCAAACAAATAACACGCAGATCACTAAATTACTACAGGATACAAAGAGTCAGAAAATGGAAAATGGGGAGGTCCTGCAAAGAACAGTACGACTGACCATTTTGTGCCAAAAACGCCTCTGTTGAAGAGCTGGTTTAAGAGCGACATCGAGGAATATACGGTTCAAGGATGATCTCTCTCTCTATGATTGAATCATAGCGAAGGGTCAAAACCGTAGAACGCTTTGATGGGCCTCTCTTTCTATAAGATCGACTATCAACGAATAATGGTCTCAGACTCTAATGTACGGCGGTAAATGAACTATATACTTTAGTTATTTTAGTTATTTTATTTATTTTTAATAAATTAATCCACCTTTTTAGACAAATATTCATTTACGAACAATTCACATAAATATAAACTATCAAATTAACGTGATTTTTGAAGTCGGATTATAAAGATTTTTTATTTATAAATTAGATATGATATATTACATTGTCACATAAATTTAAGTTTACTTTTGTGATGTCTTTTCATTGATTTAAAAAAAAAAAAAAAAGGAAAGAAAGAAAGAAAATCCTCCAACCTTATTAGAAAAATTCTCACTTTTAACAAAAGAATACCTTATACATATACATAACCCATGCTCATTACAAATTTATTAAAAAAAATGAAATAAAGTCTGGAATAAACAAAACAAGACCAGGGATTAGCCGTGTAAAAATAGTAGCAGGAAACTGAAGCCATAACCAACACGACAATTCTCAAATACAGCAACCCACTACGATCAGTGCCCAATATGCCCCTAAGCGGATCAGGAGTATTTCCTCGTGAAAACTCCTTATTGCAGCCCTTACTTCCCAATCTTGCAAACCAATCTACTGTAGAATTTTTCTCCCTAGAAACGTGTTGATATCGAACATTCAACACCAAGATAAGGCTTCTTATTTCCTTCCAAAAGTCTTCCAAATATCAAACATTACATCTGCCTTCCTTTTGCCAATCAACAATCAAAAGAAAGAGATTAAAATATCTGTTAAAAATATCTGCAAGTACACAAAATCGTAACAAGTAATAAAGTGTTTTAAAGAAAACGGATGTCGAACCCATAGAGATTAATTACGCTATTAAGTACTGAAATTTACCAAATTAATTATTATTTGGAAAAACGAAATTTGAAAAATGGATTATCTAAATTATACTGAAGAAAATAGCATTAAAATTAAGATTTTAAAGATAATAAGAATAGATCTAAAATGTTTGATTTCACCTAGCAAATCTCACACAATTTATTCTTTCTTGTTATAGAATTCTAATTATTCCAAGTTTATGATAAAAATCTCTTAACTATTCAATATTTTCTCTCAAAATATATCAAAAATATCCATAATTAATAACTTCATATCTCTATGTGAATTTAACTAATTGAAAACTCATTAAGTTCTTTGAATTTTTTTTGAAAATCACACTAATCGCGGTAAAGTATCTATACTTTCGCTCAACTAATGGTGCTTAATTCTAGAGCTTTAATCACAAATCACCTCTCGATCTCATTGTGATTCAATAGATAGAACAATATTAGCTAGAAAATTGCAAATATTAAGAACAAGGAATAAACATTCAATCATAGAAATATTGAAAATAAAATAACTTAGAATATAAATTGTGTGTTCAATGCTAGACTATATCAAAACTCTAGAAAATAAAATTAGTTCATAATGAAATTGAAAAGGAAAACAATAAAATTAGTGTTTTTCATTGGAGTTGGTTGATGAAGCATGCGACTCTCACCTCTGCCCTCCAGATCTGCCTCCTTTAAAAAAACTTAAAAAATAAACTCTAAACTATTTTTACTCTAAAACTCAAAACTCTTTAAAACTCAAACTCTCCTAAACTCAGACCCCTATCCCACAAGCTGAGATTAAATAGATGTCAAACTTTAAATGCGGAAACATGATAAATGCGGCTACAATCTAGCCTAAAAATCTAGAAAACAGTTTCTAAATATAGATGTTAACATAAAAGAAAATTATCCCAAGAATAACGAGATTGTCTAAAATAGAAGATTCAATGATATGCGACTTGAATTGCGAAACTCGGGAGGATTTCATGGTCAGCAGATTGATTGCGGAACTCAGAACGGTCCCACCGAGTAGATGCCTGTGTGCACTGAATATAACTGGTCTCCTCACCTACCTAGAGGAAAGACTCCAGACCGAGATGATAGACTCCTCTCGCCAACCTACCAAGTGGTAAAACTGCTCGCCTTTGCTAGCTGTTGCACAAGATGTCGTTTAGGTTAGTTGTTTAAGTTGGTCGTTTAGACTGATCGCCCAATCTAGTAACCTGAAGGCTTACATCAAGTCTTCACGCCCAGGAGGTAAAATCTCTTGCTTATCGCCAAACTCTTGTCGCCAATTCTATACCAAAATGCTCTCTTTTTGCATTAAATTTTCTCATTCTTTCAAATCCAAGAAAATAAAGAAAAATATATAAAAATAAAATAGAATTAAAGGAAAACTAACACTTTTCATAAATAAAAGAGTGATAAAAATCATATAAAAATAACATTTATCATGAGCCATTAGCTCCGCCCGATTATTAGAATCGAAACCAGTAAAAGCCGCAAATGCAAACTGCAGAGTTCCATCATAATTTCTTAACACTCCTCCAGCACCCGATTCTCCTTCATTATTTAGACTACTTCTATCCACATTTAACTTAAACAATCTTGGACTTGACTTATGCCAAGAGATTGCATAAACTTGTTTTGAAGGAGTATGAGCAATTGACAGATTCAACTCCTGAAGAATTGTAGTGTCCCTTTGATTCAATCAACCTGCAACACACAATGATATGAACACGCAGGAAGAGAATCCCTTGAACCCACAATCAATTTGAAAACACACCCAAGAAAGTCAAACTCAAGTCAATAGATGGAGAATCCAGACCCGATGAGAACTCGTTTCAAGAACCTAGATTATATCAAAATCTAGACCCGTTGAAGAACCCGTCTCAAGAACCCAGATTACAAGGAGGAACGCCACAAAGGTTGTGATTTGCCTTTGATAAGTTCAAAAGTTCAATCAAGAACAAGATGAGTAAACTCAACTCACAAATAAATTCAATATTGTCTAATCTTCAAAGGAGGCTACAAAAAGTATTTAGACCAAAACCCTATTGAAACCCTAGCCAAAATAAAACCCATTCTCTCAAAAATACCCCTCATGAACAGTGCGGCTACAGTGATTCGGTGAATGAATAGTTCCGCTACAGTGTTCGGCTGCATGAACAGTGCCACTACAGTACTTCTCTTCAAAACCCTAGTTCCTAAAATTGTAACTTTCCAAATATGTCCTTGGCCACAATACAAGGCCTTCCCAAAACCCTAGGTCATAAGAAATAAGACATACATGGGCCAAGCATCCTCAAGCCCACTTATTCTAAACTAATAAAATAAATACTTTAACAAATTGAAAGCCATGAATAAGAATAGGCTAAAATAGTCTAAGTCATGTTTTCCACTGCTTGTATCAAATGAATCAAAATTGGATCTTCTTCATTCAAGCCCATCTTGAATGTTGGGCTCTTGCTAACTTTATCCCAAGTAGATTGCACCAATTCTTGTGTTGCTTCCTTGACTTCCTTAGCTCTTGATCTTCTAATTTGGTCATCTGAAACTTGCAAATGATCTTTAAGACTTGGCCCACCTTGATTCCCATCATTCCCCCTCTCCTCAAAAGAATTCGACCTCGAATCTCCACCTGGATCAAAGGGAAAAATGTTAGTAACATTGAAAAGAGCATAAACATGATACTTACCTAGAAGATCCACTTTATAAGCATTATGATTATTTTTCTCGAGAATTTGAAAATGTCCATCTAAGCTACTCCGGTCATCAACAAGCAACAAGATCAAACTTAAAGGAGAAAGTGGATTAAAATCATAAACAAATTCAAATGGAAAATAAGAAATAGTAGTGTGCAAGATTTTATAATATGCACACTCAAATAAGGGCAAATAAGATTCCCTCAAACGTCCATGTAACAATTTAATAAATGGCAAATGATACTCTCACAAATGTTCATGAAACAAATCTAAAATTTTCCTTACTCCAAAATGACCACTCCAATTATATGCAAACTCAATCAATGGCAAGCAATACTCCCACAAACGTTCATGCAATATGTTAATGAATGGTAACTGATACTCCAACAAACGCTCATGCAACATGTCAATGAATGGTAAATGAAATTTTCACAGATGTTCATGAAACACATCTAAAGTTTTTCTTTCACCAAAACGACCACACCAATTATATCCAAACTCAATGAATGGCAAGTAATACTCCCACAAACGTTCATGCAACATATCAATGAATGGTAAATGATACTCCCACAAACGTTCATGCAACACTTCTAAAGTCTTCCTTACACCAAAGTTATGCAACAAACTACCATGTCTATCACACACAAGCAACTTACGCATAAAATTTGTAGCCACACAAAGTCTATTCTCTCTAAACAAGTACCAATCAAGTTTATAGAACTTACCAAATGATGCCTTCTCACACACTCCATACACACTAACAAAGTCATCATCATTAGCATGTGATTCCTTATCATATTCAAATCTCAATAACTTTGCATCTAAAATGAAGACAATGACATACCTTCTTGTTAAAGCATCGAGCACAAAATTTTCCTTATCATGTGTGTATTTGATTACATGGGAAAAAGTCTCATTGCAGTCCTCCCACTTAGCATGCATTCTAGTCAACAACTTACCTTGTCCCTTCAAGTGTGTCAATGACTCATGTTTTTCAAAGAAAGGTCGGGTAAAGATGTCGCACTTGGCACAAAATCAATATAGTGCTCAATCTCTCTAATAGGTGGCAATCCACTAAACGCAACACTAGGAATCATGACCTCATATCCCTGCAATAAAGAAAAAACAACACTAGGCAAAGGGTCGTTAAATTCATTGGTATAAAAGCCTGCCTTAGCACAAAAACTCAATTTTGTTTCTTTTTTCTCTCGTGGCTCATCTCTTTTTTCTTGACTCTCAGCCACCTCTCTATTTTCTTTTTCACTCACTCTTTCTCTTGATGTTTCAGCCTCATTCTCTTTTTTCCTTTCACTCTCTTTTTCCTTTTCACACTCTTTATTTCTTTCACTCTTCTCTTTTTTTGAACTCTCGACCTCACAATTTCTTTTTTTCTCAATCTCACCTTCACTTTTGCTTTTTTTCTCAATCTCACATTCACTCTTGCTTTGTAGCTCAATCTCAGTTTCACTCATGCTTTTTTTATCAATCTCACTTTTCAGCTCTGGTTGGTCCCCACGGACCTGTGTTGGAGTTAAAGGAGCAAGTTTGATTCTTTTTCCATCATTTTCAAAACTGTACATGTTTCTTAACCCATCATGGATCACCTTCCTATCATATTGCCAATGCCTCCCCAACAAAATATGGCTAGCATGCATTGGCACTACATCACAAAGCACCACATCCTTGTATTTCCCAATTGAAAAAGAAACTAGTACTTGCTTATTTACCCTAACCTCCCTACAATTACTCAACCACTGCAACTTGTATGGTCTAGGGTGTTTCAAGGTAGGTAAACTCAATTTCTCAACTAAAGTAGTGCTAGCCAAATTAATACAACTCTTCCCATCAATGATCATATTACATACCTTGTTATTGATATGGCATCTAGTTTGAAAAATGTTTTCTCTCCACTGCTCTGTATCATCCATCCAAATTTGTGTATTAAGAGCACGCCTGGCAACAAGGGACCCACCATACTCTTCATTCTTATACCCATTCTCAATACTAGGCTCACGTCGCCTCTTATCTCTCCCGCCTTGCAACTTTCTAATCACTGCTTCTTGATGATCCATCCTATCCCTCACTTCACTTAATACCAAGTTCAACCGCTCAAACTGTTGTTGCATGGTTTGCAACACAAATGATGAATTATCTTCCATCCCCTTTAGTGATTAGTCACTCCTATGAGACATCAAAAATGTACTGCATAAAAAGAATGTTAGTGAAAAAAACCTCACACACTCCCTTACGTGTTTACACTCGAATAATGGCACTCCACTCGTGTTTCACTCTTAATTGGCTTTTTCTCGTTAATAGTCTCTCACACACTCTTTCCTTTTACCTCAAGAGTTTTCCCACTCAAGTTCTTTAAGAACTAATTGAACTCAATCAAGACAATACAACCTTATTTTATCCCAACTAGTAATTAAGTCCAAGAAATAAGAACAAGAGAAACACGAAAGGAATAAAAATGAAACGAGAATCAAGGAAACTATACGAATGAAAGAGTAACTATTAGACAAGATACCAACTATAAAGATGAATTCAGCCCCTTTGAAAATAAGGTTTAATCAACAACTTTCTTTCTCTTTGTTGTAGCAATTTAGCAACCTTTGAATATGCTACCTTCTCTTTTCTTCTTCTTCTTTTTTTTTTTGAATTTTTTTTTCTTTTCCTTTCTTTTCTTTTCTCTAATTCAATCACAAACAGCAATATTCAATTGAAAATCAAGCAATTGAATTTAAACACACAAGAATTACCAATGAAATAGAAGAGAATCAATGGAACGGCACTCCAAGCAATTGACAAACTTAGAGATGTAAGAAACCCTATAATTTTGAAACCCTAGGAGATGCAAATTTTAGCCAAACCCAAAACCTTAATAATTTTGGCAGCGTACTTTTTGTTTGTATTTTTTTTTTTTTTGACAACCCTAGAACAATGAAGCCCTAGAATTAAATTTAAAGATGCAAGAAATAAAAGATAGAATCAGACCTGATTGGAAACAGAGCTCTGAATACCAAATGATATGAACCCGCAGGAAGAGAATCCCTTGAACCCACAATTAATTTGAAAACACACCCAAGAAAGCCAAACTCAAGTCAATAGATGGAGAATCTAGACCCGATGAGAACTCGTTTCAAGAACCTAGATTATATCAAAATCTAGACCCGTTGAATAACCCGTCTCAAGAACCCAGATTACAAGGAGGAACGCCACAAAGGTTGTGATTTGCCTTTAATAAGTTCAAAAGTTCAATCAAGAACAAGATGAGTAAACTCAACTCACAAATAAATTTAATATTGTCTAATCTTCAAAAGTGGCTACAAAGAGTATTTAGACCAAAACCCTATTGAAACCCTAGCTAAAATAAAACCCATTCTCTCAAAAATACCCCTCAAGAATAGTGCGGCTACAATGATTCGCTGAATGAACAGTACCACTACAGTGTTCGGCTGCATGAACAGTGACGCTACAGTACTTCTCTTCAAAACCCTAGTTCCTAAAATTGTAACTTTCCAAATATGCCCTTGGCCACAATACAAGGCCTTCCCAAAACCCTAGGTCATAAGAAATAAGATATACATGGGCCAAGCATTCTCAAGCCCACTTATTCTAAACTAATAAAATAAATACTTTAACAAATTGAAAGCCATGAATAAGAATAGGCCAAAATAGTCTAAGTCATGTTTTCCATTACTTGTATCAAATGAATCAAAATTGGATCTTCTTCATTCAAGCCCATCTTGAATGTTGGGCTCTTGCTAGCTTTATCCCAAGTAGATTGCACCAATGCTTGTGTTGCTTCCTTGACTTCCTTAACTCTTGATCTTCTAATTTGGTCATCTGGAACTTGCAAATGATCTTTAAGACTTGGCCCACCTTGGTTCCCATCACACAACCTACTACCTACCCACAGATCCAATATTTAATGGACCTCTATAAGGAACCAAAGGGTTCCCTTCGACCTTCCATTCGAGCAGAGCAGCGCCAAGACCACAAACTCCAAGTCAAAATAACTGGAATCAAACCAACCAGATTCCCTACCTATGAAGCCTTCTTTGTTTTTCTAAACCATGCTTCTGCCGACTGAGACCAAGATCAGTTTACCACATAAGGAATACCCAATATATTAGAGCAAGTCTTCCATACTTCAGAAGCAATTCTACCCCCATACAAAACATGGTTTAAGTCTTCAGATGCTCCCTCTTCACAACATTCACACTAAAACACCATAGGTATACCTATGTGCCTTATACGTTCATTCACACTCTGATTTTGTGAAAAAGCTTTCTACATGGCAACCGAAAATTTCCTTGGTAAAGTAGCATGCCATATCCATTCCGACCAGTGTCGTTTTAGGGCAACTACACGAACCAAGTCCCATGCATTTGAAGTGGTAAGCCGTAAACCTGCCATCCGAATTTCCCAACCAAATCAAAATATTCAAGCCATTTTTTGTGCCCCCTATATTAGACAAAATCTTGTTCGATAATTCCCGACCCACAAGTTGCACTAAGCGGTCCACATCCTAACTATTCTCCACCATACATTGCTTCATTTCAACTTTGGGAAATCAATAATTCTGAGCTCTTCACATATAGGTCCCGGATCCAACCACTTATCTCTCCAAAAAGAAATATTTCCTTTCTTTACATGTCATTTCGAATGATTAAGCACAAACGGAATTGAATCCATAACCATCTTCCAAAATGGGGACCCCTTCAAAGGATTGACTAACGAAATATGCTATTCCTTCACATATTTGGCCTTAAAAAAAAAATTGTTCACAAAAAATTTCCAATCTGCAATTTCCAAGCAAATTTAAAATGCAAGGACTTTTGAATGTCGATTAGATTTCTCAAACCAACTCCTCCCTCACCAATTCGTTCATTGATATGACCGTAATCATCATTTTACTATATAAATATATTTAATTTTGCATGTGCTTATTTAGTTTTATTTTATAACATTTTTTTAAATTCCATGAAAATATAAGAAGGAATCATGTTTTCCATACAATAGATTTTCAAATCTTTATAATGTGCGTCTTGATATAAATAGATATGTGAATTATTATAAAACTCAAAATTAATTTATTAGAATCTATAGACTATGTAAATATTCTAGTTTGCTAGAAAAAGGTTTGTCAAATTAATTCTAAAAAAATTATATACAAAAATTATGTAACTAATTTAAAAGGGGAAAAGCTTCAAATCGTATGTGGTGTGAATTTGCATTTTTCAGCCCCAATAGAAAATGGACACGTAGGAGATTTATGTTATTCAGAGTGAATACGAGTTGAGGCTAGCGTTTTCCTTATGTTTCCGTCTCTGGGCTCTCCTCTAACCTCTCCTATCTCTTCTTCCTTTCTTATCCCAACAGCCACCCCCCCCCCCCCCCCCC
>QEOT01005862.1:228591-311994 GCA_003123785.1 Pterocarya stenoptera
AGAGAGAGAGAGAGAGAGAGAGAGAGAGAGAGAGAGAGAGAGACAGAGAGGTGCTAGGAAAGTGAATATCTGAGTGCAACTTATAATGGTATTTGCTACTCTAATCGCAAAAAACTTTATCCTGCATCCACACAAATAGATTATGATGAAAAATGCCCTAAAATAGCAGCAAGTTGAAATGAGTTAGAGAGAGATTGCTTCAGCTGGAGGAGAGAGGGGGGAAAAAGAGAGATCGACAGGGGAAGAGAGAGAGAGCGGATTTTTTAAAAAGAGATTGAGAGAAAAAGTATTCAGGTGAATTTGTTTCCCACAAGCACTTCATCATTTGCTAAAGAACCATACGTGTCGCACATTTATTGGATGTTGTAAATCGACACTTGAGCACTCCCAATGGATCATTCATCTTATCCTTTAAAATATATTATTAAAATCTATTTTTTCTATTTTACATATTAATTTTTATAATATACCATACATCAACTTATCTATTTTTTCTTCATATCATTTAAATATTATACTTTTTAATCTTTTTTATTCATTTCAATTATTTTCTCTAATTAACAATAATATCTTTATATCTTTTGATATTTACAATATTTCTACATATACAATCTCATATAATTTTGTTTTATTTTAAATTAATCCTTATAAGCTAAACCGAAATATAAATTAATTCAAAAAGTAAAAAGAATAGATTATATAATGAAAATATTCTCAAAGTATATTATGAGAATATTCATTCTTGATAATTGTAAAAGAACATTCTTAAGAAACTTGAGTCACTACTTGTTTTTAAAAAAGTTGAGCCAAAATCCAGCAGATAACTTTTCTTTAATTTATGTCTAACCTCTTATATAGATTTATGAACATTGAAGCTTAAATATGAACATTCAAGATGGGAGGGTCAGAAAGGAAAATTAGTTTGATACACCTGGGAAGGCGCTAAATAAACAAATGAGGTGTAAAAAGGGGTTGAAATGAAATAAACTAAAACACAACAGAGAGGGGAAAGTACATATGAGAGAGAAATAATTAAAAAGTGATTTACAGTCGTGAATAGCTACCGCTAGATGTAGCGGTGATACTGTAGAGAATTGGAACTTTCAGACTATTTTCTTTAAATTATACAGAAATAAGGCTTTTAGAGAAGACGTTGGGAGTGCTCTTAGCACCACGTCCGACCCTAGCATTTCAGATACTTTGTCTACCAACAACTTCTGATTTTAGCCGATGCAAAGCTATGAACCCACCAAATTTTTCTGAGTTAGCTGGTTTGGATTTAGAGATGATATGAGATGGTTTTAGATAAAAGATAAAAGTTGAAAAAAATATTGTTAGAATATTATTTTTTAATATTATTATTATTTTGAGATTTGAAAAAGTTGAATTGAGATTTGAAAAAATTATATTGTTTATTATATTTTATGTGAAAATTTGAGAAAGTTGTAGAGATGAGATGAAACACTTTCTGAATCCAAAGGAGACAATCTAATTAATTTGAATCTATGGAATATTTTGTAATGGGATCTATTCCATTAGGCAAAATACTAAATTAATAAAAAATTTGTTAGCAAACTCAAATTTGGTTGAAAAAGAAATGAAACAAACTGAACATAAGATATATATAAGTGATCCGTCAAACTTGGCTCATATTAAAATAAAAATTAAACAGACAAAGTTTAAATAATTGATACTCAACTCAAATATAATTTTAGGCAATGTTTAGATATAAGGTGAGACATAAAATTCAAATATTTTTCTGTCAAAGACATAGTTTCATTCCAAAACATACAACATCTATAGTGCTAAGACTTCTCAAAAATTGGTCATTCACCCAAACTCAAAAGAAAATCTTGAAAATAAATTTATATAAACTATTTAAAACAAATAAAAAACAAAAAAAGTGAAATACAAGGTAGTGCCACCACAAGGTGGCCACCTTAGCTACCACAACTAGCTCAGATTAGGTCATCGTGTGGCCAGAAAATCTAGCCGCTAGGGCTGTACAACAAATCGGAGAACCGATCGGGGCCGACTCAAACCGGCCGGCCGAGCTTGAAACTGATGGAGAATCGGTCAGCGTGAGGTACAAAATTGAGAAAACCGATATCGATCGGTTCGGTGTCAGTTCAAACCGTTGAATCGGCTGACTGAAGAAATTAATTTTTTTTCTATATTCTGTACTCAAAACGACGTCATTCTACTTAAGTTTAAGTGGAACGGCGTTGTTCCAATGCTATAGTTGTTGTTTAAACACAACAGAAACAACACCGTTTGGTATTAAACTAAACGGCGTCGTTTTATTCATAACGTATTAAAAAAAATAAGTAGAATGACGGGTTTGGTTTAAACCAAACAACGTCGTTTCGATATCAATTCATCTTCTTCCTTGCGTCTCAATCATCATCATCATCCTCATCCTCTCTCTCTCTCTCTCTCTCTCTCTCTCTCTCTCCTCTGCAACTTTCTTTCTCTAGTCTCTACTCTCTCAGGTGAAGCTCGATCTGAGAACCAACCGTGAACCGCCACAGAAATAAAGCATCACTCGGTGTCGACGTTTCTCCTCCCAATCGATCGATTTAGGCCTGTTTTCTCCTCCAAAACTTAAGCATCAGTCGACGGTCGTTTTGCCCAAAAATCTCATCGAAGGAGTCGGTTTTCACCCTCCTAGCCGCCCATGGTGGCTGCTCTAGCCACCCCAGGGTGGCTATTAAGTTTTAAGAAAACCTGGAGGCTAGTCCATCTATTCGTCTTCAATAAATAGCCCTCCAATAACAACCCTTCACGTAAGCCTTTTATTTTACATATTATGTATTTGCTTACACCCTGATCAACATCTCATACAGCCCTCCCGTGCCTCCATCACTTTCTTCGTCTTCCACTCCATCCCAACCCAAACTCAGATCTCTTGTCAGGATGTCGAGGAGAACATCTGCAAATTTGCCAAGAAGGGTTTGGCACAATCTCAAATTGGTGTTATTCTTCTGGATTCTCATGGGATTGCTTAGGTGAAGAGTGTTACTAGAAGCATTTTGCATATACTGAAGGCCCATGGACTTGCTCCTGAAATTTCGGAGGATCTATACCACCTCATAAAGAAAGCAGTAGCATTTGGAGAGGAATAGGAAGGACAAAGATTCCAAGTTTAGGTTAGTTTTGGTTGAGAGCAGGATCCACTACCTAGCTTGCTACTACAAGAAGACAAAGAAGCTGCCACGTATGGAAATATGAATTCACCACAGCCAGCACTCTTGTGGCTCAGGACAAATTTGATTGGAAAAGTTTTGGATGCTCCCATGGATGTGTTCTTGGACGAGGAACTTTCAATTTTGCAATGTATATTTTTTGGCCATATTTCGATTCAAAGAACTTTGTCAGGTTAAATGTTATGGTGGAACAATTTGAAGATCCTTTACCACCTGGTGTCGCTTCTCCCATATTTTCTTAGTTTTGTTTGGAATGGATTGGTGGTGGCGACGAACTTTTCTCTGCCGTTGTTCATGGTGTTGTGAAGTGGGGAAGGGGTTTCGGTGGGGAAGGCACAGGTTCAATGGATTTCTGAAGTAGGGGAAACTTTTCTCTTTTTATTTGTGGGTTTTAATCATGTGTGGGTTTGTGTATTGTGTATTTTCCTTACTTTCTGACGTGTCTTTGTGTTATTGGTGGGCTGTATTTCTCCCATTACCAGTTGGGCTGTTCCAAACTGTTTCACTTAAGTTTTATGTTTTTGTTTTATTAATTTAAACAATTTTTCTCATATTTTCTTATATCATATCTTTAAGTTTTTTACATCTAAACATACTTTTATAGTGGGTCCCATCATTTTTTTAAAACTCTATTAAATCACTATCTTAAAATGTTTTTACAAGTCTTTACCTTAATACGACACTCTTACAATATTCATGAAACTATCTTACATCCAAACAAGCCCTTAATCTTGAGATGAAAAAGTTTCACCTCTCTAGATTTGGGGTGCTACCCACACCTCCCTAGTGGCTAGCTTCCGGTCCCACCCCCGCATGAGTAGAAGGCCCCCTGAACCCTAAGGTGGAGGGTGATGGTGAGAGAAAGAGAGTCCAAGAGACCGTCCAGGAGAGAGAGAGAGAGAGAGAGAGAGAGAGAGAGAGAGAGAGAGAGAGAGAGAGAGAGAGAGAGAGAGAGAGAGAGANATTAAAAATTGTTTTTGTGTGTGTGTGTTAGGTTGGGCAAATAGGTGAAAACATGGGTAGGCTTGAGCCTAGCTTAGGCCCCATCCCCTGACACCTCCTAACGTGCAAGCAGGTACCCCCGCTAGCCCCAGGCGAGGGTTGGATAAGGATGTGGGGGCAGACAGGCCGAATGCAAAGGCCTGCCGTCCAACCTTACTCTAGATTCAGTTAGGGGTAACATCACTACAAAATGAATTATGAAATCAACCTAATCGGTTTAACAAGAACATATTGTCACCACAACCAACCTTAGGAATAATGTTAAATTTTTAACTTTCTTAAGTTTGAAGAATCTGATTTTTATATTATTATTATTATGATAGCTCTCTTTTAAATATGATGATATTTTTATAAGTTATTTTATAGAAATGCCTTTTATTGAAACATAGTTGTGAAAAGAATTATAAGTTTATTATTTTCCTTTATTTATTTATTTTTGGCAGACAACACTTCTCTTTTAACTTTCTAAATTATTCTATTCCTATTTCTTTGGCTTTTTTCTTCTCTAAAACAATACTCTAAAGGATAGAGAACCATGCTTGTTAACGTCGTCGGTAAGTACATTCATGGCGATGAATGAAAAATAAATATAAGAAAAATAAAGAAAATGGAGATACAGATTTACATGGTTCAACATAATATCTATGTCCACAAGTGTTTGGGGAGATGAGATCTATTATAATATGATTGTTTTGCGGTCTCTCATAACCTCTCATTTCTTACTGTTAGTGGAAGTCAGAGATCTATTTGGCAGAGGAGATATTCCCATTGGAGCTTTTGTCATCAGATTGAAGAAACTAAAGGATAAGAGGTCCAAGTCAAAGAAGCCCCTTTCTCGTTCGGTCTAATCCCTTTTTATTTCTCACCTTGGGAGTAGTGAGAGATGATAGCTTTATTCTACTCCTCGTTGGCGTGTCTAATTTGCTTTCTTTGCTTTCTCTATTTTCTTCATTTCCGTCCCTTTCTTCTTTTCCCTCTGGTATTCTATTTTTCCTTGTCTCATCTTTATCTTTGTTTTTTTTTATCTCTTCTCTGTCTCTTCTCTTATTTGTCTTCTATTCAGGGCCCCTTTGATAGGTTGGATTTGATTTATTTGGATTTGAGCTATTTTATCTCCTTCAATACTCGATGGCATTAGGAGGGGGCGCAAAATGGTTGGGTAATTTTTACCCGCTAACCAGTTCTGCAAGTGGGGACAGGTGGCAGGGGGGCTACATGGCTACCCCACTTAGGCAAAGACGGGTGGGGAGGGTAGCTACCTACCCGTATAAGGCAGATAGCACCCCTACAGACTTTAGGGTATAAACTATTAAGTGCTTATATAATCGTGGGTTTCAAAACATTTTTCTGTATATTTTTTGGTATTGATCCAAACCAATTTCGTTTGTTGCGCATCTCATGCAAATGGTTTGTACACAGCCACTGTGATTGTGGCAAAGAGATGATGCATGTAAGGTGCTTTATTGAATATGAATGGAGTTACAAGGGGCTTGAGAAGGCTACATAATAGTCTCGCCATCGGTCCATTGCTAACCAATAGTGACAAGAGTATCAAAATAGAAAATGTTCTTCTCTTCCACTTCCCTCTATAGTCTCTCTTCCTTTCACTGTCTGTCAATGTGTGTGAGCCCAAAGTCTTCCAACAAAAGGATTTGCAAGTCGCATGGCAGCCTACAGCAGAAGAAAATAACAATGGATGATCTGGTGCATCTTGCCTAGTCAAGGGAACACCTAGAATCAAGCCAAGAAACAATATCGTCAAGGACTCTAAATATTCTGTCATCCGGTTCCCCTTCCAGAATGCAGTGATAACCATCATCATAGAGTTTTAGCGTTTTGTCTTTCGAAGAGGCCCTCTCATAAAGAAACTGGCTTACTAACGGATCTGTCACCTTGTCTGCAGCTCCATGAAGAATCAGCAATGGAGATGAAACCTGCAATTGCTCCAGATTTGTTTAAAATGTTCGATACAGAATTAACCCGTATGCCTACCTGAGGTACCACGGATGGAATAACATCCTATCCAGGATAATGACAATGATAATGGGCATGGGAAAACACAATAGGAAACTAACCTTCTCCACTTGTTTCTCAATTTCACTAGTCACTTTCAAAAGTTCCACTGCAGTTTTCAACCGCGTTTGTTCATTATAAGAGATCACATTGTAGGCCGCCTACAGTATAGAAATACAATAAATAAACTAGTAACATCAAAACCAGCAGATACTAGTCAGCAGATACAATGACTAGTTCATAGAATGGTTTAATTGATTAAAATGCTGGAGTTGAAAGAATGTTGATGGTAATCATAGGACGTCATCACATAAATCATGCAGGGGCCGAAGTGAAAGATTGATAAATTCTTGTTGTATTTATCTAAAGTTATAAAACATCAATTTATATCCTGTGAATTAAAGTTTTCGCCTTCTTCCATTGATCCTCAACCTAGCTGATTATCTTCCACAATTTCCTCTACACCTGGGCTTAAATGCTATTATAATTAACACTCTACTTCACTTATCAAAATAGTAATAATTAACACTATACTTTAGAGTTAAAATTACTGACATGTAAAAGGTTCACTTCATCCAACATTGCATTGCTAACAGGTTCATTATCTTTCTGAGATCCGTTGGTCAACATACTTCTGAATGTTTAAGCAGTACTCGAACCATATTGATGTACAACAAAAAAGGATTTGCAGATTATGTACTATACAAGTATATTCATTTTAAGAGAGTAAAGAAAGGGCAAACCATTTTCCTTTTCCTCAATTCTCTGAAGGCTAGCTTAGCTAGATCTTTCTGAGGGAAGAGCTTCGCTTTTGGCATGACCTTAGACATGAGGGTTAACACTTTCAGGACAGGAGCTGGAGGTTTCACGTCCTCTGCAATCTGAGCAGCAACTCAAAGTCAGCAGATTTTTCAGTAGGTGAATGACAGTAAATTGGACCAGATTCAAAATTTGGCCATGTAACTTCCTGAAACACCCTGATAAGTAAGGATGAGCATATGAAATCCTGTCTTTGTAACCCCTCCTGCACCCCTTTCCCCAGAGTTGCATGCACACAGAGATCACTATCCATCACTTGGTGCAGACAATAGGGCAAAAAAAGTGATGTAAAGCACACAAAACAATCTTCTATAGTTCCATCAAATGTTTTGTTTTAGTTCGGGTAATTGCTGAAGATATAATACACTCTCAGAATTAATGATGAGTAATTTTCTGGCCAGTTCATTGTCCCTGCTCTAGGAAAATATCTAGAGAACACAGATGTTTAGCATATGTATTAGAATATAAGCGACATTATAGGGGATTGAGTAGAAAATTGATCTTACAGCACAAAGTCTCTCCCATGTCTCAATGGGCCCATAATTCTGAGCACCATTCTTAACCCAAGGGACAGCTCATCTGCCTAAGGTGGATTATCCACACCCAATTATAACATCTCTAAAACTGCAAAAATCAGGTCACTGAGTAAAATATTAATCCTGCTCCATAAAGTTCTCCCATGTCAAAATGAGAAGACAATTCAGCATTGCCATTGTTAACCCAAGCGCCAGCCCATCTGCCCAAGGTGGAATTTCCATACCTAAGTACCAAACCACTCAGACGACCATAAAAAGGTCTCTTGGGAGAAAAAAAAAAGCAGTAAACCCAAACACTTAAGTCTTTCTACATTTAGCATGCAGAAGGTTAGGAGACTCATATGTACTCAGTCCACCTCAAAGAGAAGTACAGGTAATACCACCACCATCTACAGACTGATCTTGAGTCCTAACTTGTTGGCTAGGATAGAGGGCTTTTGAGACATGGTGTCTACTGTCTCTCCATACCCCAAATGGATAACAATGGTCCTTCTCCCAAAATATCTCTCACCTAGCAACCACAACCTGAAAACCTGCAGGAAACATTCTCACAGGTTGCTTCTTTTAGGCTTCTGCACATCACTAATTGTTTACCAGATGTTCATAGGCATTTTTTTTTATAAGTAAGAGAAAAATATTATTGATAAGAATGAAATAGGCATAACCTGTGTACACAGGAAGTATACATAAGAACACCTAAATACATTGTAAGAGATGTTCATAGGCATTATATAAACATGGATACTTAATTCTTAAAAAATTTCTTCCTATCATTTTGTATGTGAATCTCCATCTTACATTCTGCATATTGCCTCATACACTATAGAACCCTCACAATATGATCTTGAAAAAGGGACTTAATCATTATCTCACACAACAATGAATCAGCCACCATAAATGTCATTTTCCCAATCAACCAGGTCTGGACACGTGAATTAGATACAAAACTAGCTGACTAGTTTACAAAATAAAGAATTCCCTCACATTCGAATGAAATTTTTATAATTTCATAACACTTTATGTATTGTAAAAAGTAATTTCATAACGCTCAAAGATTTTCTACAATTTCAGAAGGTACTAGCATGGATTTCACTAAACTATTGAACATGAATGGTACGAAGTAGAGATGGGCTTACTTTACACATTGGAGCCACAAGGATGACTCCATTCCATCCATGTGGTTCCTTTAGATGAACTTTAAGAGCAACGGCTCCGCCCATGGACTGTCCTAATAGAAAACAGCGCAACCCTCTCAATTCAGGTCTTCCTTTCCAATTGAAACATGATACACAATCAGGAACACAGTTCTGACAACACAATTCAAGATGGTGAAGTAGATTCTGAGACAAGTTTAGAGTGTCGTACCTTTGATTTTTGAATAGTTTTCTATTACGTTATAAGCTAATTCATCAAAGCTTGGGATGTAACCNGTGTGTGGGTATGTATGGTTGTTAAAATCAACTTAAATCATCTCTAATTATTAATCCTCGATGGAATCTATTATTTATTAACATTTTATAAAAAAATTAAATTGATCTTAATTCATTTCATACATTCAAATACGTATCTCAATTTATTTATATTTAAATATATCTTAATGCAATACATAAAATATTATTCATTCATATATTACCTTAGATCATCTGAGATGACCTCTATATCAAAATTTTTTTAGTTTTTAGATGAAAAAAACCCATACATGGGCATTGGTATTGGGTAGAGATGATGATAAAAAATATGAAAATTTGACTTTGAATTTGATTCTGTACAATTTTTGATAAAACGGAGTTGGAGTCGGATATTTTTTTTTTTTAATTTTTTAGTTAGAGTCAGAGTTGGAGGTGTCTCCGAATAGACTCTAACTCCAACCCAATCTGACTCCGACTTTGCCCTCCTAATCCAATATTGCACATATGTTATAAAAATATGTATTTATCTATATATTGATCGTATATACTTTTTTTTTTTTTAATAGAAGAACTGATCTCATTAATCATAGTCCAATAACTTACATGAACTTTGAAAGAAACAAACCAGTTACAAAGCTACATCATTTCTTTAGAAACCAGATATGAAATACATGTTGAGCATAGCTCAATGTCATACACATCTTCTACATAGTCGTACTAGTATAGTCATTTAGTTATATAATTAAAACTTATATAGTTAAATTCAATAATATATTAGTATGAGCTAATTATTATATACTTATACTATAATATAAATAGACTAATAATAGTTTAGTATATGTAAACATCATAGTATTACTACCATATATAATCCAGTATAGAAATAAGTTAGACACTAGTATTGAATAAGTCTAGTATAATAAGTTAATAATACATAATATTAAGTTATTTTACTGGCATCAGGTATCCAAGAAGAGCGTCTCGACTAATCTTGGGAGGTCTTTGGTAATGAATTTTTCGCAAGTGCACATCGGGTAACTTAAGAGAAAAATCTCCAAGTACAATGCTCTCTAAAGATTGTTTATTAAAGTATAATAATATATAAATAGACACTAGAATAAGTCTAATATAAATAAGTTAGACACTAGTATATAAATAAATCTAATATAATAAGTTAATAACACATAATACTATACTATAATAACAAGTAATTAGATACTAAAAACCATATGTAATATTATAGTATGATATGGCATACAAGGTAGTAATTGAATTTTAAACATGTAATTTTTTTACTTTGTTGTTGGGCTCCTATTATATTTATTGTTAATTTTTTTTATAATTAAATATTTACTATAAATACTGATGTGGAAAGACCATTAACAGGGACATCTTGCTGATCTTGTTCAAAGGCTATATTTTTAGTAAACTTTAAATATAAAAACTCACAAAAAGATCCTATTTAAAAATGGATTATATATGAACCTAAAAAAATTAAAAAATAAAGCTCAAATCCAACTTCGCTCCGACAAGTCGGAGTCTGATCAGAACCTACATAAGTCAGAGTGGGAATCGAAGTTCAAATTCAAACTCCAACAAAGTCAATCGGAGTCAGATTTAGGGGATTCTGCCGCTGACTAGGTGCTCACCCTTAGTATTGGGTATCCCACTAAACCAATGTTTACAAACAACAAATCCCAAACCAAATTAGACAAATTCACCTAAACTCAAACCTTAGGGTGTAGCGTACAACCTGACCTACAAGACCATTTTGTGCCAAAAACACCACCTCATTTAAGAGTGACATTAGGAATATACGGTTCAAGGACCATCTCTCTCGATTGAACATGTCTTTATAATTTATATTCTATTATAATGTCATGGGATGAGTTCTGACAGCGAAGCCATTCTGTTTAAGGATATTAACCATAGTACCACAGCAAGATAAATCACTTTTACCGATGAAAATTTTAGTGACTGATATAAAAACCGTAGGTAAAGGTTTATTTTTAGTGAAGAAAATTTTAAATTCGTTACTGATATTACTTTTAATGATAAAAATTGTACCGTTATTTATATTGACCACAAATACATAAGCGAGAAAATCTTCCACCAAATGAGAAAGTGATTGTGATGACAATTATAGAATTAGCAATGTTTGTAATTGTCGCTAATAATTTTGCTGCAGTGGAATATTGCCAATGAATTGCATTTTGTTATAAATAATAAGTTTTAGAGAAACTGTAACTTTTGTTATCAATTGTAGTCTAATAATTGATTTTTTGTGTCCTAATTTATCTTCACAAAAGGTAATGTTTTAGCGAGGATATAAAACTCGTAGCTAAAGATTTATCTTCTGTGAAAAAAACTTTAAATTCATCTTTGATATTATTTTTAATGACCAAAATTATACCATAATTTATATTGGCTACAAATACATAAGCGGAAAATTTTTCCACCAAATGAGAATGTAATTGTGACTACAATTATAAAATTAGCAAGAAGTGTAATCATCGCTAACAATCTTGCTACAGTTGAGTATTGCCAACGAGTTGCATTTTGTCATAAATAATTTTTTTTTCATAGGCAAACAAAATTTTGTCATAAATAATAAGTTTTAGTGAAGATATAATTTTTCATCCATTATAGTCTAATAATTGACTTTGTGCGACTCAATTTATCTTCGCAAAAGATAATATTTTAGCCAATGGCGGAATCAAAAGCTTTTCTAAGGGGGCTAATTTTTCTAACTTATGACACATGTATGCAATATAAAAAAACTATAAATGTTAATCTTAATTTCATGAAAAACATATAATTATATATAAAAAAGTCATATCTCAATAGTTTGTTATATACATGCACAGATAAAATTTTCAAAATACAGCTTAACATTTTTTTCAAATTTATGATGGCAATGTTTCATGGATATATATTCATCTATTATTACTTTTGCAATGAAATATTTAGAATTTGATTTCTTAATAAAAACTATCAAGTGATCTTTTAGAAGCCTATCTTTCATTCTAGTATGTAAGCTAGTTTATCAAGTTTAATATAAAATCTAGATATCAATTTGGTTTCACATTAAGTATATAATATTACAATTCAGATCTTAAAAAAAATAGTTTCTTGCTCGATAAAGTTTAGGAGATAAAAACTTCTAAATTATTTTTCCTATAGATCATTAAATTTAAATAATTTATTGAATTTATTTCACTTCAGGTTTCATATTAAGAAACCTAATATTGTATAATGAAAGACTTTGAGATTCAAATCGGAAACAGAGCTCTTTCATCGCGGAATTAGACCTGCTATTAACATCGGCTTATCTGTCAGTTGCGTTGAGTCTACCGCTCAGTTGAAAGCTATGAAACAAGTCTGTGGTAGTTCAAAACTGGAATTGGCACAATATCGTGAAGTGGCCGCCTTTGCTCAATTTGGGTCAGACCTTGATGCTGCGACTTAGGCATTACTTAATAGAGGTGCAAGGTTTACATAAGTACTGAAATAACCACAATATGCACCACTTCCCATTGAAAAACAAATTCTAGTCATTTATGCAGCTATCAATGGATTATGTGATTGAATGCCATTAGACAAAATTTCTCAATATGAGAGAGCCATTCCAAGTAGTATAAAACCAGAATTACTACAATCCATTTTAGAAAAAGGTGGGTTAACTAATGAAAGAAAGATGGAACTAGATGCATTCTTAAAAAAAGAAAGTGCTTTGCCTTACCTATGATTCTGAAGAAAGTTTTTTCCATTTTTGAAACCCGTACGATACTTCTTGAGCAAAAGAATTCCCTCTTTCTTGGACAGGACAATAGGGGTGACTACCAACGCAACCTGGAGGAGAAAGTGACAGCTACATAGGCAAACCTATCTTGTGCACGTATCCGTGTAGAACTCGACATATAGGAGGCTCCCAATCGATTTGATAACTCCTAGTTGGAGAAAAGAGTTCAATGATACAGCACACACAGGCTTTTGACTATGAACAGCTACCGTTCAAATTAATGAGTATATTATTTCTCATAAGCCTAACTTTAATTTAATTTTGAAGGGAGCATATCATAGAAAATAGATAATATATAAAAATTGTACAAAATGTTGGGACTATAGGAAAAAAAATTGAAAAGAGATTTATATGTATATAGAAATTTTAGAAGATCTTGGAGAGCATATGAGAATTATAAATGTTTTGGTGGGCGGGCATTTATATATATATATAATTATGATAAACATTTAGTAGGAATCTTGAATTCTAAAAAACTTTTGGCCCCCCAACCATCAACGTGGTTTCGCCACTGGTTTTAGCGAAGATGTAAAATTTGTATCTAAAGGTTTAACTTTAGTGAGAAAAACTTTAAATCCGTCGCTAATATCACTTTTAACGACTAAAATTATAGCGTCATTTATATTGATCGCAAATACATAAGAGATAAAATTTTCCACCAAATGAGAAAGTAATTGCGATAACTATTATAGAACTAGCAACAACTATAATTATCGCTAATAATCTTGTTGCAGTAGAGTATTGCCACCGAGTTGCATTTTGTCATAAATAATAAGTTTTAGAGAAGCTATAATTTTTTGTCAATTATAGTCTAATAGTTGACCTTTTGTGACGCAATTTATCTTCGCGAAAGGTAATTTTCTAGGGAAGATATAAAACTCATAGCTAAAGCTTTATTTTCAGTGAGAAAAACTTTAAATTTGTCGCTGATATCACTTTTAACGACCAAAGTTGTAGTGCCATTTATATTGGTTTCAAATACATGAGTGAAACTTTTTTCCACCAAATGAGAAAGTAATTGAATTTTTTCTCTATCTCCTATAAATAGAAAAATGAAAGTAAAACAAAATGGGTCTGCCACTTATATGGGACGTAAAAGCAATGTATAAAAAAGGTCTGTTATGGCCTTTATGAGGAGGGTGCGCCACACAACATAAACACAATGAGGAAGAAAAACTACTACACCCATTGTACAGTGAAGGAGAATGGAGAAAACTGGAGTTTCTCTTTCAGTCTTCATGCTATCTTTACATTTTGGAAGCACTGTAAGTGTTATTTTTCTTTCAATTAATTATTTTATAATATTATTTTAATGTTTATTTATGTTCAGATTTTTTAATTTATTTTCGTGAACATGTCTATATGAATTTTTAACTAAGGTTGTAGATGAAACTTTATAAATATGAGATGTGATTTCTTCCCTAATTATTTCTATTCAATGATTAATTGTTCTTGCTTTATGTCAAATGATAGAGATAGAATTATGGATATGAGGACGTGTTTTACTGCTACGCACTCATGATCTCCTGCAATCAAAGAGTAAGAGGGCTTGGGGGTTGAAGGAAACCCCTCTGATGCCTACGTCTGTAAGAATATGAGTAGTCTTAGAGCCAATTGTTCAAGAGAGTTTCATTAGCGTACCTGGATCCTTAAAATAGAGGGCTTGCCTTCTTAAGATAACCTAGACTAATCGCCTTGCCCACTATTTGAAATTTGAATCCTGGTTCCTTTGGCTATCCACTTGTTTTGAATGAGTGAATATCTTAACGGTCACGGGATAAGTGGGTGGGCGTTCCCCTTAACGAACTGACTCGAGCCCTATTGGGTCAGGGGGTGTTTAGGCCTTGAGTGATTTGTTGGGCCCTTATGGCCCAAGCCTAGGGTGGCACCCCGCGAGGCCTTATGGTGGTATTAAAGCCTTCCAGTTACTCCGCGAACTCTCATTACATGTGGTGTGATGAGACTTTTATCTTAAGTGTCTTTGATCCCTCTTGGTTAAATTAATTTGTGCCCCTCCAATTACCCCGTGAAGCTTCATCGTGTGCAGTGCGATGGGGCTTTTTAAACCTCAAGGTGTTGGGCCTTGCAAGTTGGGCTGAAGCCCCCTTCGGTTACCCCACGAGTCCCTGCCACATGCAACTTTTTTTGGGGTGACGTTTGGGGTTCTCCTTCGTTATTCCCCCAAGATGTCAGTCAAAAGCTTATACACATTCCCCCTTATCAATTGCCGCCAATATTTATTGTTCCTCATTGTTTGTTTTTCCTTTCCCTCACTTTCTATCTTCTAGTACAAGCTTCGTGTTCTCTTGCATCCAAAACCCTTTGTCCCTTTCAGCTTTCTCCTCTTTCTTTCTGCATTACTTTCCTCTATCCTCGCCGTTTCCATGCCTTCCGGTAAGGACCAAGGTGCAGGCCCCTCTTGGCACAGTGGTTCTTTGCGACCCCATGAGCCTTCTCCCCATTGTGAAGGCATCGTGATTAACCCTAGTGTTGAAGGAGACGTCTCCCTTTCCATCTTCAAGGGTCATCGCTGGGTTTCCAACCTCTCACGTCGTGAATTGGACAGTGCAAGGGATCACTTAAATATCCTCGATTTGGTGGGATTGTCACTGCCCGGCCAACGGCAAGGAGCCGTTGACATTAGAGGTATGGCCATCTCTGTTGTCCTTTATCTGGCAATATTTTCAATGGGCCTTCGTCTGCCCTTCTTGTGGCTTGTTCGTGATGTCTTAGGTCTTGCGTTGGCCCAATTGGTGCCTAATGCCTGGCGTATTTTGATGGCTTGCTGCGTTCTGTGGTGATAGTCATGGAGCCCACTGGTGATGATTATCTCGACCTTACCGCTTGAGAATTCCTCTCCCTTTATGGGTTTAGGTGTTTAGATGGGAATTTGTGTAGGTTTAGAACTCATAGCAAAGGTGCAGCTTGAGCATAAATATTCTTAGGCCAAGGACTCGTCAAAGAAAGTTTTCTTTGTTTCGCGAAGGGGGTGGGAATTTCCTGCGGATGAAGCCTCACATCGTGACCTTGAGGTTTTGTTGTCTCCCCGAGAGGAAGCTCACATCCACTTGGTTCAATCTTGGGCGATGGCTAACCTTAGGTCCACTTGGTTTGATGCCTACCAACACTGATAGATTCTTGATGGTACCTAGCTGGGCCCATGTGCTTGGTCATGAAATTCTTGGTGCCCCCACATCGATGGGCAACTTAAAAAGGGGACTGCCCCCAGAGGCAGGGGGAAAGAAAAAGGCCTTGTGGTGAAGTTATTTGATGCGTCTAGCTCTTCCAAAGGTGTTCCACCTCCCCCTCCAGCAAGCAAAGGGGAGGGGTCAAGGGACCCTCTAGTACCCCAGTGCAATTCGTTAGATGACATTATGGATCAGGCACACGCCGAGCTGGACTTCATTCTGGAAGTTGAGGAGACCCTGAGGTAAGGGGCTCCATCTTTAAAAGAGGCCGGGACTTCTAGGTGAGCAGTCAATCCCAAAGATGCCCCTCCTCAGGAGGGGGATGATCTTATCTCGGTTTTGAACCCAGACTTTCTCAATGCACCTCCCGTGGGCAACCGTCCTTTCTTACTAGATGAGTTTGGCAACTTGTTTCATCTTGGAGGTGCTGGTGAGTCATCTCATGCTACCTCGACTGCTTCATGTGGGGACACTCCTAAGTTGCACTTTGTTTTCCTGAACCTATCTTTCACTAGCTGGAGCAAGGTGTCAATTCCTTCCTCGCCCTTCAGCACTTCCTCGAGAGGGGTTAGGGAACCTTCTCTGACTTTCCCTGTCAGTGATTGTCAAACAGGCCCTCCCAGCGAGTCTCCATCCCATAAGGGTGTAGTTGCTCCCCAAGTTGACCAAACAGCAAGGACGTTAGCTTAGGTGACTGGCGACCCGTCGCCTCCCACTACTCAAGAGCCGTTGAGCCCAGAGGATGTTGTTAGGGTCTCCTTTCAGATTCCAAGTGCTCGGCACAGTGCTTCCTCTTCTCGACTTGATGACTCTTCTCAAGCCTTCAGATCGCAAGGCGTCGAGGTATTTCGCTCCACTATCCTTAACTTACATAGCATCCTTTCGCTAGTGAGCTTCATTCTCCTTTTAGTTTAACTTTTCACTAGGCTGTTATTTTCTTTGTCCTGACTGGGTTTTTTTAAAGGAGTTGACAAGTTGGCTGCTGTATTGGTGGAAAACCGTATGGAACACGAGGACGAAAATGATTCCATGCGCTCATTCATTAGTAAAGCCCACGGGACTGTTGTCTTTGCTTGGACGGAGAAAGAAAAGCTAGTTGGGGAGCTTTCCTGAGTTGAAGCTACCTTTCGGGATCAGATTGCCTCTCTCCAATCTCTGTTGGCAAGCGCATTGAGAGAAGCTACACTGCATAAGGCTAACGCCATTGATAGGGAGGCTAAACGAGATAGCTTGGCCACCCGCCTAAGTGAGGTGGAAAAAAAAGTAGAGGAATTGAGGGTGGTGAAAGTCGACTACGTTACAAGTCTGGTTGCCTCCGAGGAAGAATGCTTAGAAACCAATATCCGGTTGAGCATAGCTCAGGGTGAGAAAGCTAAGGTAGAGAAAGACTTGGCCTTTGCTAAGGACTCTTTTAAGGAGCACAATTGCCACTTCTTGAGGCTGAATAAAAGCTGGGAGACTTGCAAGACCAATTTGGCTGTCTCTGCATCGAAAGTATCTGAGCTGAATCAGGGGTTGAGCCACTCGTAGGAGCATATTAATCACCTTATTCCTTAAATAAACTCTGCCCACGCAATCTGAGACCGTGGTTTTGGCCTTGGTTTCAAGCAACTGCAGGAGCTTCTACTTGCACATCCTAGGACAGATCTCCATAACTTGAAGTGGAGAGAGATAAGAGCTAGTCCTGCTGCCTACCATTACTTTGATTCTATCGGGCGAGATGTTATGCCAGATGCCTTCCCCCCTCCTCATCTCCCTTGATGTTTTATTTTAGCACTTCTTGATTTTGTTAAACTTCAGGCAACTGCCCCTTAGTAATTGTATATTTTGAACCATGGTTTATTTTAAGTAAGATGAATGTTTGCAACAAAAGAATTTTTACCTTTATTTTGTTCCTAAGGATGACTCTAATTGATTTATAGAGAGTGAACATAACTGGTTCTAGTCTTAGTCATGTGGAGTTGGTCGACTGCATAACCTTAGTGAGTAGAGTGTAGGGGGAGAGTTGATCGACCACATAACTTTGGCGTGAAGGTGTGGCAGGAGAGTTACTCGACTTCGTAACCTTGGCGAGTGGAGTGTGGTAGGAGAGTTGGTTGACCGCTTAACTTTGGCTAGAAGTTGTAGCAGGAGAGTTGCTCAACTGCATAAACTTTGGCTAGAAGTTGTAGCAGGCGAGTGGCGTGTCGTGAGAGAGTTGCTCGATTAGTTAACTTTGGCGAGAAGGTGTGGTGGAAGAGTTGATCGACTGCATAACCTTGGTGAGTGGCATGTCATGGGAGAGTTGCTTGATCGCTTAACTTTGGTGAGAAGGTGTGTCGGGAGAGTTGCTCAACTGCTTGACTTGGGCGTAACGAGAGGATTCCTCTACCGTGTAGCTTTGGTGAGAAGGTGTGATGGGAGAGTTGCTCAACCACGCAACCTTGATGAGTGGAGTATAATAGGAGAGTTTCTCGACCACTTAACTCTGGCAAGTTGTGCTCCGAGGGTTCTAAAGTGTCAAGACAATAAAAACAAGAATACGATATGAATAACTAAGCTTAAGCTTATTGAAAATAAAATCCTTTGGTAAGAATAATATTTCTTCAAAAACTTCTTAGGCATAACAATATTTTAAACAAAAAACTTCCTCAAATGTTCAGCATTCCACGGGTGAGGTAATTCACACCTTGCTGCGTCCTTTAGGCAATAGGCTCCCTGGCGACTAGTGCTTGTGACTACATATGACCCCTCCCATCTTGCGCCCAACTTTCCTTCTTTTGCAGTAGTCACCCTGGTCTCTTTGAACACCAGGTCACCAACCTTGAAGGACCTCGGTCTTACTCTCTTGTTGAAATACTGCTCCGTCTTCCTCTTATAAGTAGCCGCCCTTGTCTCGGTACTCCCTCTTCTTTCTTCTAGCAGGTCCAGATGCTCTTCCAATTTCCTTTCATTTTCTTCAGTGTTGAAGGGAGCTTCCTTTGGCTTGTATTCCCATTTCTACAGGTATCATGGCCTCGGTTCCATACGCTAGGGAAAAAGTAGTTTGTCCTGTTGACGTTTTGGGTGTTGTCATGTACGCCTATAAGATCTCGGGGAGTTTGTTTGCCCACGCCCCCTTCTTTTAGCCTACCTTCTTCTTTAATATCCCTACTATGGTCTTATTGGATGGTTCGACTTGTCCATTTGCCAGTGGGTGTTCGGGAGATGAGTATTTGACTTTGATCCGAGTTTTGAACACCACCTACGATAATGCTCTGAATCAAACTGCTTGCCATTGTCGAAGACAATACTTTACAGTATCCCAAATCTGCACACAATTGTCTTCCAAATGAATTTCGTCACACTTTGAGTAACCACCACCATCATTGCCTCCACGTCTGCCCACTTTGTGAAATAATGTAGAGCGACGATGATGAATTTGGTTCCTCCTTTGCTCGAGGGCATAGGGCCCACCAAATCCATCTCCTATTGGGTAAACGAGTTCTTCAAGGGGCATGCTCAGGACTGTCACTGGACACACTTTTTCACGAACTCCTTTGAGTCCCGCAGGGTGTTGGGACAATAGTAGCCTGCTTTCATGACTTTCGCCGCCAATGACCTTCCTAATGAATGGTTCCCTCAAACGCCTTTGTGTATCTCCTTTATCACATACTCGGCCTCCTCCTTTGATATGCATCTTAGCAATGGGCTCGAGAAAGCCTGCTTTTACAATATTCTGTCTATCAAGGTGAACTGACCTGTCCTGTTTATAACTTTCTTCGCCTCCTCCCGAGAAGCGTGTAGCTCCCTCTCCTTCAAGTACCTGACGATTGTCGCTTGTGCTAACCGATTCGCCTTCTAGTTGTCCCCTCTGGGAATTCGTTCGATCCGAAAAGACTAAATCTGACAAGAATTCTCCTGGACATGATGGAGGTACCTTATTAGCTTCGATCCTTTCATTGAATATCTCCCGTCATTTGTTGAATCACCACTTGGGAGTCCGCTTTCATTACTATCGCCTTTCCACCTAACATCTCAGCTATGGCCAATCCCATGAGCACCACCTTATACTCTGCTTCATTGTTCATCAGCTTAAAGTTTAATTGGATAGCATGAAATGACTCTGTGTCGTCGTCTGTTAACATGTGGACACCCACGCTCCCTCCTGCCCTACAGGATGAGCCATCGACTTGCACTAGCCAAATTCCTTCTTGGGTGCCTTCGTTGTCTCCTCGGGGAAGTTTGTCAGTTCCGCAACAAAAATGGTCAGGACTTGTCCCTTGACAGTGGTTCTGAGAACATAACTGATGTGATACTCGCTCAACTCGATAGACCATTTCATCAGTCTCCCTAAAGTGTCAGGCCTTTGAAGCACTTTCTACAAGGGTGTGGAAGTGATGACCCTATGTGGTGGGATTGGAAATAAGGGTGTAATTGCCATGCCGACTTTACAAAGGCGAAGGTGATCAACTTTATCTTTGGGTATCTCTTGTCAGCCTTTCTTAAGGCTTTGCTGAGATAATATACCGACCTTTGCTCCTTGCTCTAATCTCTGACTAGAGCGGCAGAAATCACATCTAGGGTGGCGGCCAGATACAGCGACAAGGGTTCCCCCCTCTTGGTTTGACTAAGAAGTGGTGGGTGGGTTAGGTATTCTTTTAGTTGCACAAATGCTTCCTCACATCGCACATCCCATTCTTGAGCCTTATTCAATACTTGGAAAAAGGGCATGCACTTGTCTGTTCAGTGGGACACAAACTTGCTAAGGGTTGCTATTTTCCCTGTCAGTTTTTGGACTTTATTAAGAGTCATGGGCGGCTTCATCCCAATGATCGCCCTGAGTTTATCGGGATTCACCTCGATGCCCCTCTCAGACACCATGAAGCCTAAGAACTTGCTCGATTGAACTCCGAACACGCACTTGGTTGGGTTGAGCTTCATTTTTAATTGTCGCAGCACATCGAAAGCTTCCTTTAGGTTTTCCATGTGCTGCCCAACTCCATGCTCTTCACCAAAAGGTCTTCCACATACACTTCCATGTTTAGGCTTATCTGATTCTTGAACATTTTGCTAGCTAGCCTTTGGTAAGTTGCTCCTTCATTATTCAGTTCGAAAGGCATTCATGTAATAGTATACACCCCTGTCGGTTATGAAGGCCATCTTATCCTGGTAAGCATGACCCATTTTGATTTGGTTATACCTGGAGTAGCCATGAAACTTAACACCTTGTGACCTATAGTGGCATCAACTATTAGATCTATATGGGGGAGAGGGAAGCTATCTTTTGGGCAGGCTTTGTTGAGGTCCGTGAATCTATGCACATTTGCTACTTACCATTGGACTTCTTTACCAACACAATGTTTGACAACCAGTCAGGGCACTAAGTTGTCAAACGTTTTCCTGATGAATCCTACTGCCAACAATCGATCCAACTCTTCTGCTATCATTTTGTATTTGTCAGTGCCAAAATTCCTCTTCTTTTGCTTAATAGGCCTTATTTCGGGTTGACGTTCAGTCGGTGCTCTATCACCTATTTCTGGCATATCCTGATGATTCCATGCAAAGATGTCTTTGTGCTCCAAGAGGAGCTGGATTAACTGGGTCCTTTCCTCCTTTGCCATTATAGTTTCGATCCTCACGTGATTATTTGGCTGGGTTGGATCAAAGGGAACGAGCTCCAGTGGCTCATCGACTTCTCCTTGTCTCAGCGTTTCCTCGTCCCTTGTTTCTACCTCCGTCATGAAGACTTTAGGTGGAGGCAACGGTAGGGTACCATTGCCATATTCCCGCCGCTCTACTACTTTTACATCTCACTTTCCTTTCCTCAATTCCTGTACATAACATTCTCAAGAAAGCACCTGTTCACCACGCACCTCGCTAGTTCCCGCTTTCGTGGGAAACTTCATTTTCAAATGGTAGGTAGATGTGATCGTTCTCAAGGCGTTCAATGTTGGTCTAACTATAATGGCATTATATGCCAATTGCATTCTTACCACTAAGCATTCAATCAGGGTGGTAGTGAGGTGAGGGTCAATTCCTACCGACACAAGTAGTGTAATAGACCCTTTGGGTTACATTTCCCGTGAATCCCTTCAATGTGGTTGGTGCTGGGCGAAGCTGACGCATACTTAACCCCATCTTCGTGAAAGCATCCTAGAATAGAATGTTTGCCAAACTTCAATTATCCATCAATATCCTCCACGTTGTGTAGTTTGCTACCAGCATTGTTACTACCAACGTATCTGTGTGGGTATACTACCCCTTGAGAATCCTTATCGCCAAAAGAAATTGGGGGTGAGGTTTGCACCCACGCCTGTTTGACAGGCCTTTCCACGCTGTATATTTCCTCATTCCTTACCCATCTTGCATAGGCCTTTCTTTTCGACGAGGTTGGGTCACCTCCTGGATATCCCCCAGCCATGGTACGGATCTCCCCCAAGGGAGAATTTCGCTAATCTATATCTTTCCTAGGTCAGTGATTCCTTGGTTCTTGTGATCACCTTGCCCTCTTAGGTGATTCTCTCCTCCTCAGACTTTCCTTCGTCTAGGTTTACGCTTCTACCTCCTGTCGTCTAATGGTCGTGGTGGAGAGGTGTTTTTGGTGACAATGCGTTCTAGTTCTCCTCTACCCTTTATCTCTTCAATTTTCTGTTTGAGTGTGTGACAATCCTCGGTTCGGTGACTATTCGCCCTGTGGTACGCACAATACCTTTGAGTCTGTCGCTCGTGGTCTTCATCACGCCTAGTTCCCTTCAACTTGTCATGGTCTTGCACACTAGAATAGTGAACATGGTTACTATTGTATTGCCCCATGTGTACTTCTTGTTTTCCCTTGCACTGATTCTTTTTTAGCCTTAGACTACTTTCTTTGGCCTTCCTAGGGCCTTCATTCGATGTACTTTCCTCCTTTCGCCCTGGCCTGGCAGTGAGGGCGATCAATGTATCCTCGGCGTTTACAAAGTCATCTATCCGATCCATAAATTACAACAAAATGGAATGATTTTTCCCTGCCAACAAATTAACAATTTAATAATAAATATTTGAAATTATACTAAAAACCAACAACTTGCCAGCAATTCACATCATGGCAGCAAAATCTCCTTATACATTAGTTATTCTAAAATGAAAGAGAAAAATTTGTCAGGACAAGTTCTTAAAAAGTTAAGACAAGTTCAAGATGGATACTCATGATAAAGTATCATGCGAGAAGCTAGTTATCTTACCTTTTACGAATCATAGGAGAAGTTTTTCACGGTACTCACATCTATAATAATGCAAACGATATGAACATGTAACAAATATAAATCATATGAATAATATAACCTAAAATTTGTGCAAAAATGTGTATTCTTTATTAAATAATTAAATTTAAAAAGAATATAAGCCACTAACACAAAATTAAAGAATGAGATTCTGGTGCATTTGATCAAATATCTATTAGAGAAATAGAGAAAAAAATAAAGTTTTTTTTTTTGAATTATTTTACTCTTACCCAAGCATGAGGTGATGTAACAAAATTTGCTTCCAAAATCGAACCCATGACTTGGACAAGAGAATGAAGAAAATAAGATTTTGGATTATTTAGAAGAATATAAACACTAGAGGAGCATAAAAGACTAATAAAGTGAGGGTTTACAGTGCTTGTAACTTTTCAATAGAAGTTTGGAGCTCAACAGAAATGCACATAAAGAAGAAGAAGATTGAAGTAGAAACTGAGAGTGAAGGCCGAAGGGCGTCTCCTGTGTTTGGGAAGGAAAAGAATGAAATTGTGATTAGTGTTATCGGAAAAGAGTTGAAAGGCGAGTAGTGGGAATTGATGTAAATAGCACTTAATGATTGTGGGAATTATATAAGTAGTGCTAAATTAGTGATCATGTCACGTCGTATTGGAGAGTGAAGTCTTGGACAATGGGCAGAGCACTAACATTAAACTTACATCAAGATACCTAGCATAATTATTGGTCTTGATTTTAAAAATTATATAATAAAGTTATTAATTTAATATTAAAGTACATAATTATTATATACTTTTGTGAACTTAATACATTATTATATTTAATATTATTCTTTCGAAACCTAGTTATACATAAATTAGTAACAAATTATATTACTTATACAAAGTAACTAAAATAATACTATAACACAAAAATATATAGAATAAAAGAATATATATAATAATATATATAGACATTACGAGTATTATAATGAGCCCAAAATGAGCAAGTCGAGTTTATACAAATCTTGTTCATAAGCCTAAACCGAGTCGAGTCGATATTACACAAGTTTGACTCATTTAATATTCGCAACAATAATAATGGTCGCGAACAACTCATTTATTAAATGAACCGAGTGTATACGAGTCGAGCTCAAACTATTTACAAGCGACTCTGTTTGTTTGTAGCCCTAAGTACCAGCTCGTAAAACTTGTTTAGAAATCATTTAATAAAACTAGATATTTATCCTATATTTTTTAGGCCTCCTACACTCTAATTTGTGTTCTTTTTTTTTTTAATATTATTTTTGCAAAATAACATAAGCGTTTATATATATTGTTTTTGTTTTTAATTCAGAACTGCATTGTATTACTAAACATTCTCGAGATTACAATTTTTGTCATGCATAACTGCATTGCCAATTACAAAAGGCCCCTCCTCAATCCATATTTTTTCCTCACCAAGTTCCATTGCATATTTAGCTAACAAGTGCGCCACTCGATTCCCATCCCTTGGCACAAAACTTACATTCCAATCCTTTTTTCCTTTAAGAAACTGCTTAATATCTTCAATAATGTGCCACATCCATGATTGATCTTCCACCTCTCTATTTATCCCATTGATGACAACAGCTGCATCCCCTTCGAAGGTTACCTTAGATAAAGCCAGCTCATTACAGATTTCTAAGGCTTTCCATAATGCCCAGCTTTTTGCTAGAGCAGGGTGATCAACATGTTTTCTAACATCACAAGCAGCCACAAGTACTTCTCCTTCCTCATCTCTAATAACAATTCCCATCCTCATTCTCTTAGCCTTCATATCAAGAGCAGCATCCCAATTAGCCTTCACCTCAAGAGTACCTGGTTTTTTCCATTTGTTATGCATTACTTTGTGATCAGCAGTAGTAACAGATCCTTCTTGACTTATCTGTGCTAGTTTGTAATCCTCCAACCCTTCACCCGCCATTTGTAGAAGTTTGCTTGGGCTATAGAATTGGTTCTCAAAAACCACCTTGTTTCTTCTCAGCCAGATTCTACGCATTATGGTAGCAACCCATTCCATCTCCTCTTTCTGCAATCTGTTCATCAACTTAGACCATAATTCCAGAAAATCTACTTCCTCTGTGGTACACTTTTGTACTGGACTGCTAGGCTCTGCCCCTACATCTGCTGAAGAAGGGCAGCTGTAGAGTATGTGAATTATAGTCTCCTCAGCTCTTCCACAAATTGGACACATTCACCAATTTTTTTTATAAACAGATTCCTCTTGGTTGGAATGATATTATTAGCAGCTTTCCACAGAAATGTTTTGACCACTGCTGGCACCTCCATTCCCCATACACATTTCCACACTGCTTCCTTTTTACCTCTAGTTGATGCTTCCCCTCTATCCCTTCTTTTCAAGCTCACTGCCACATGGTATGCACTCCTAACACTGAAATTACCATCTCTTGTATAACCCCAATACCTCATATCCGAGGACCCCCTTCTACTCAAGGGAATACGCACAATGGCTTTAGCTTCTTCTGGTCTAAACATGCCTCTAATCAGATCTTCATCCCATGATTTAGTAGATGACACAATTAGCTTGTTCACCTTCATGTCTTCCCAAGATCTCTTCACAGAGGATTGCACACACTTTGAAGTAGGAGTAGGCAACATTTCTGTCCCCAAATCTTTATGTTGTTCCCATTCCCAACCCTCCATTGTAGGCCTTCCTTTATAACTCTCTGGCTGACAGCACACTTCTCCATATATAAGAGGGGTTAATACCCAGTTTGGCTTTTAGAAACTCTGAGTTCTTGAAATATTTATCCCTAAAAACTTGAGAAACAAGAGAAGAGGAATTCTTAATCATATGCCAGCCTTGTTTAGCCAACATAGCAGCATTAAAACATTCCACATCCCTCAAACCCATCCCCCCTCTTGCTTTCTGCACTCCCAATCTCTCCCAGCTCCACCAATGAATTTTCTTGAAATTTTCCTTAGGCCCCTACCAAAACTTTGAGTACAAAGAATTCATCTCCTTGCACAAAGAAGATGGCAATTTAAAAACACCCATAGTATAAGAAGGAATGGCCTGTAATACTGCTTTGATCAAAACCTCTTTACCAGCTAGTGATAAGAAATTGTTTTTCCAGCTCTCTATTTTTTTCCACACCTTCTCTTTAACTCCTCTAAAGGCTTTCTACTTTGACCTACCCACCATGGCTGGAAGGCCCAAGTATTTTTCATAGCTGCCACAGACTACACCACTAGCTTCACAAAGGATCATTCTCTTTTCTGTTTCATCAGTGTTGCAATCTGCCAACAGTCTCTGAACCAAGGATGTATGGGAATGACCAGCCCTCTCCTTACCCCATTCTGTTCCAATGACACTGCCACAATCCTCTTCCAAGGCCCAAGAAGCCTTATATTTAAATTGTCTCTTACTTATCGAATTTTTTCCCCTTCCTACCTGCCTATCAAACCATAGCACAATGGGCCTATGATCTAAATATCTTACTGGCATAACCTCCAGCCTTTTGTCAGGATAGGCTTCAAACCATTTAGAGTTTGCCACAGCCCTATCCAACCTTTCTTTAGTGAAAGTATCATCCATGTGCCTGTTGCTCCACGTAAATTTATCACCATGCCAATCCACATCATGCAGTTCACTCTCTTCCAACACCTCCCTATATTGACCCATTTGATGTTCCCCCCTTTGTCTTCCTCCCTTCTTCTCATCATGAGTTGTTATGTCATTAAAATTCCCCATTACACACCACCTCTTCCCACATCCAGGTTTAAAGGATCCTAAAATCCTCCACACCTCATTCCTTTTATGCAATTCGGGGTGGCCATAGAAGCCAATGAACATCCACTTGTTTTTTGTCACAGAATCTGTTATCCAGCAATTTATGTGCCTTTGAGAAAAGTTGTAAATTTCAGCCAACAAATTCCCTTCCCAACAAAGCATTAAACCACCCCCCTTGCCAACAACACTAACCTCAAAACAATTATCCATACCTAGCTTCCTCCTTAACCACTCATTTTTACCTTTTTTTCAGCTTTGTCTCCATTAAGAAAACAACATTGGGTCTCTTTTCCTTCACTATCAAGCAAAGGTCTTGAACTGTCCAAGGATTCCCAAGCCCTCGGCAGTTCCAACTTAAGATTTTCATAATGATTGGCGGGGCTGTTCAACAACCTCCGCCACTACTAGCTCAAGAGCTTCTACCTCAACCCCTTGCCTACCTTTTTTTATCACTCCACCCAACCCTTTTTCCCCCTTGTTTTCTTCACTTCTTCGTTTTAACAGTGGCTGTGACATACTAACTTCAGTAATCTTTCTATCCTCCCTTGCTCTTCTCTTCCATCTCCCTCCCCCTTTGTTAATAATGCTAATGTTAGGACTAGCAACAAGCTCAAAGCCTGTCTCAACACCTCGAGTAGTGCCAACATTTTCCTCCTCCTTCCTGCTTTTGCCATCTGCATCAGACACTGGATCACCATTTTGTTCAGCCTTTGAGAAAGTGCCCTCCTCAACCTCACCCAATGACTTTCCTAGTTCTCCCATTCTATTTATCACCTCTAATTCCTTCTCCCTTACATCCTCCATACTCCTATCCTCCTTCCTACTAGAATCCTCCTGAACTTGATTAGTTTCAGATCCCATCTCCCCTACTACAGGATTCTTTGGTAGGTCAGCACACGATTCCTCAGCAGTTCCCTTTTTGACATTATATTTGGACCCAAAAAACCTCCTCTCAGCTAGATCTGCCCTTACCCAAGAGCCATATTGCCCCACCCTCTCTTGATCCTTCATAGTTCCATCATTTCTATTTGGACACACTCCCCTTTTATGTAGTATTCTCCCACACTCAAAACAAATTCTCAGGAGCTTTTCATACTTAAAAGGTATCCAAATACTCTTCCCCTTTACCATAACCATTTTCCCCCTAGCCAAGACCTTAAACACATCTAGTTCTACCCGAAGCCTCAAGTGCTTTCCCCATCCATACCCATCCATATTAGTGTCAACATCGAGTATCTTCCCTATCCCTCCTCTAATCTGTATTCCACAGTCTCTATTCATACACGCCAGAGGGAGATCATGGAGTTGAACCCATAACCTTTCTATATCAAAAGATAAATCATCTGGTTGGGTCAATCCATCATATAGGTTCATCACAACCAAACAATTATCAAACGGCCATGGCTTCCCTTCCCACACCCTCTGTTTATCGGCCAGTGTTGCAAAAGTTATCACAAACACGTTAGGTCTTACCTCCCGAAAGGAAGTAGGTCTTGATACTCTCCACACTTTTGCCATCGTTGTTTCAATCACTCCCCTCCCTATTATTCTTTCTGTCGTCACCTTTCCCACCAGACTCCTTTCCCCTTTATTACAGTTCATCTAGACTGTTATCATCCACCACAACCTCATAGTCTTCTTCCTCCGTAAGGTGTAACTTCGCCCACTTCTTTTCCATTTCCTCCATTCCTTCCACTCCTTCCACCGTGCTCTACAGTACTCCACCACTGTTTTTCTTCTTTCCCGCACCCGCTTCCGTCTACAAACGTGTTTTTCCCCCCACTGGGACCACCACTAAGGCTGTTATAATTGCCTCACTCTACAAACCCCTCCACCCATTTTCTCGAGAAAAAAGACAGAAGACTCCTTCTAGTTCTCTCGATCCGTTTATATATATTGTTAGAGATTTAATTATCATTTTAGAAAAAAAAAATTATTGTATGTATATATAGGTTAATTCTTGGGGTTTGTGCTAGTTAATTACAAATCGGTCCATGTACTATGTAATTAAGAAATCTAGAAAATTAATGATTCACGGAGTGATCAGTTGTAACAATTGGGTCCGACCTATCAAGTACACTTTGTGTTAAGGCTTTGTTTGGGTATCGAGAGTACCTCAGGTACTCTCAAATATTTTTACTACTATTCTTTACTTTATTATTATTTTTTATCTACTTTTTTTACGATTTATTACCTTTCACATATTTTTTACTACTATTTAATATTCTATTATAACTTTTTCACTACCATTTACAAACATTCTCAAACACTTTCACTATCAAAACTAAGCCTAATCTTTTATATAAGACTCGCGCCCACATTTGATTCATCTAGTGATTAGGATCAGTATTATTATTTAATTTTAATTAATAATTGGCTAATTGATTTGTGATTAATTTTTGGCCTTTTTAATTTTCATCTCTGTAATGAGAATTAATCACAGATGAGAAAAGACAGGGCATGAACTGTGGTAATATTGTTATCATAGCACTTATGTTGTACATTTTTGTCACATTTGCTCGGAACAATAATTTTGACCAAGTCATGTCTTTTCATTATTTTTCATTAAAATTTTATAGAATGGATAGGGTCAGGAATTAGTTTTTGCTTAATGATTATCTTTGTACGGAAACTACCTCAACATATAGGAGAGATTTAGGGTACCAGACATGGGGGGAATAGAGGCCTGAAGGGTTAGGGTGAAGTGATAAAAGGAAAAAAATAAATACTAAAAGGAAGTTGAGTCGAATTGGAAAAGGAAAGTTGTTCTCCAATATCAGAAATTGACCTCTGGGGGGAACACAACGAAATCTGGAGAAAAAAAAAAAAAAGGACTTCGCCGCAGACCATACGGGAAGAAGAAGAAAAATAAAACTGGAGGTACCTTCAGTTCGTTACGATGATGTTTACCCTCTCAGAATACTGTGATTTTTATTTATTTTTAATTTCTTTTAAATATTGTGTCAATATTTATTTACGTTCAGTTTTTTTAGTTTATTTTTATGAACAGAGAACTTGGTTCATATTTCAGTTAAAAAAAAACTGAATATATTTTATTATTTACTTTAATAAATATAATATAAATGATGATTTGATTTTATTATTTTAAAAGAAAAAGAACGTATCTCAGAAATTTTCTTTAGAAAATGATTTTAACGGTATTAATATTATATTCCGTAATAATGAGGTCTGAGTGCCTTTTAAAACCGCTCATTCCAAAGACAGCTGATGATATGTTCAATAATCCGCTCATTTCTTTTTCGATTGGTCACAAGTCTTCTTTATATATTTTAAATACTGAAGTCATGTTTTAAATATAATGATTGATTTTTAAAATACGTTCAATGTTTTAAAACTCTCAAATATTTTAAATGTCCTGAAAATATTTATATAGGATATTTTCAGTGTTATTGAACTAAACATGATTTTAGATATTTAACATATTATGAGATTTAAATTATGTCAAAAAATCTAATTAATTAGATAGCTTTATTCTCTTAAAGATATTAAGCAAAAATTCATCATTTTATTAATGATAAATTAATTTTATTTTATAAACTAAAGTTTAGTCTAAATAATATTTTATTTTCATTCCTCTTAGTGCTTTTAGTTAAATTAATATTATGTATTTTTAAATCAGTATTTAAAACCCACCATTAGATTAGATCTAAAATCACAAAATGAAGGGTTGGGATTAAAATCTTGTCTCCCTCTCTTTCTCCCTCCCTTTTCCCTTCCCTCTATCTCTCTCTCTCTCTCTCCTCTCCCTTCAGCTTACACTAAACGTCCCTTTCCCCTACCCAATCTCCTTCTTCAGCCCCAAGCGCCGTTGTGCACCATCATGCGGCGCCACGACCACCTTACCGGCCTGTTAGACCCCCATGTAAAATCGCCTCTAAAGTTGCACCTCAGCCATATGCATACATATCGCTCGAGTGAAGCTCTCGGGTTGCAGACTCGCTTGAGCGGACTATCGAGTGAGTTATGAGCAGAGCTCTCGAATTGTATCTGCTCGAGCGAACCTTGGCTCGAGCAAAGGTTGAGCCACAGTCAAGCCAAATCTCAAAAATGGCATTTTCATCATGAAATCAAGCTAAAGTTCGACCCCCATGCACCACCTTAGCCGAACCATTGGCTCATGCATGCCACGGCCATGTGGTCCATGCCACTGTCTTTATTTATTTCATTTATTTTAATTATTTTATTTCATTTATTTCAAAGGGACCTATTGGGAGTTTCTAACTTGTTTTGCTTATAAATAGGACATCTTTTTCTTGCTTTAAGATCTTTTGACAAAAACCCTAGAGGAAGAACTATTGTTTGAGAGATCACCATTGGTGCTTAGCACTTGGGCTTTTTGGGTGCAATTCGTGAATCTCAAAGAGAGGATTATTCCATGCAATTCGTGAATTGGAGTGATTCAACTATCTTATCTTACAACTTGGTGCAATTCGTGAATCCAAGTTGTGTTTATCTTTGTTCATCTTATTTTATCAATATATGATGTTTATTCAACACTTGTGCAATTTGTGAATCAATTGTTGGATTACTTTCATTTGTTCATTCAAGTGCTCAAGTATTTTGCTTTGTTCTTGATTGTTCATAATTTTGTTCTTGGTGTTCATCAATCCATTGGTCATTCAATCTATCCAAACACTAATTTCGGCCAACCCAAGCTGTTTGTCCACTTTCCATAATCATTTTCCTCTTCCATTTCAACCCTAGCCAAAATTCCCATACTTCCCATACTTAGCCACTTACCAAACACATATTCTCTCCTTATTCAAATTCAAATTTAGCCACTTTTGTCTAATTTGAATTAACACTAGCTGCGCACCATTCTTTCCATATTAGTGTTTCTATAGTTGGAAACCCTAGCTGACCACTTCAACCATCCCATTCCTACCATAGCTGAAACCCTCTTACCATATTAATTCAAATTCAAATTTCGACTACACTAGCCTTATTTGAATTGGTCTTAGCCGCCCACTCCACTTGCCATATTAGGATTTCCATATTTGTAAACCCTAGTTAACTCACTCAATCCATATAGCCAGCCATACCTTTTCCAAAAGCAAATCCCAAGATTTTAGGAAACTTCCTAAAATCTCTCAACTTCCATCAGCCAAACCCTAAACCTATCTTCCATCAACTAAACCATAATTTCCATCATCAAACCCTAATTTCTAAACCCTAGCCGCTCACACCACCAAACCCTAAGTGTCATCTTCCAACCCTAAACCTAATCTTCAAGAGGCGCCAACCCTAGTTGTCTCCTAGTGCTGTGCACCTCTTTCACCCTTTGGAACTCATACACATCATCATCCATTCCATCACTCCATACTTCCATTTTAGCCTAAACACCTAACCTCACCAGACCAAAGTTGCCATCTTGGCCACCATTGTTCGAGAATCAAGCAAGAGAGGAACGGGCATTTGGTCATCTTAAGGAGAACCTAGGCGAGGAGAACGTGGTGTTTAGGGAGTTGACCGAGGTCCCTAACAAAATGGTGCTTTCATTGAGAGGATTCTTGCTTGGTGAATTTTGAGAAGTTCTCACTTCTCCAAGAGGTAAACGACACGTTAACCCAAAACTTTATGAATTGGTTGGGGGAGACCTTCATTGGATCCCATTTATTTTTGTGAATTGTGAAATACCCAGTTTGGGGGTTGAGGTAGAGGTCGGAGTAGTGTTCTTGAGGGGATCGACCACCCTTGAAGGTGGGGGATCCAAAGTTGGACAAGCTTGTGCAAGAGGGATCGACCACCCTAAAAAGTGGGGAACCCAAGGTTGGACTTGTTAAGCCGTGAGCAAGTGTCCAAGTGAACCAAGTTGCTGTCCAAGATTATTTGGTGCTGAATTTTCAGTTTGCAAGCCAAGTTGCAAGTTGTTTTAAGTCAAGAATTTGCAAGCATCACGCAAAGAGATAATCAAGAGCCCGAAGGGCCACATGTCTCTAACCGGGGATGTTTTGAAGCTTTGAAGAGGCATAACTCAAGGATTGATGATGTCCTTGATGAGGTCAAAACTACTTTGGCCGACTTGAGGATGTCCTTGAATACTACCAACCGTGACATTGAAGAGAATAGAAGGGTCATGGAGACCATGAAGCGAGAGACCAATGGAAGCCTTGAGAGGCTTGAGAGAAGATTTGTGAAGACTAATGGTCAAAGGCCACCACCTAATCCAAATATGCAAAGGCATGAGGCATTTGTTGATGGGGCTGAAACAAGCTTCATGGGTTCCATATGTGAGCTACCACAACATGAGCTTAGAAGAGGCGGAAGAATTAAAAACAACAGAGTAATTGTTGAAAGATGGATCCCCAATGTAGACCAACGCACAAGTCCTCCTAGTGTGAGAGAAGAGTATCAAGATGCAAGGCTTGAGAGGCCACAAAGAGAAGAAGATTTTGAGGCCGAGTTTAGGCATGAGAGGCCTTATGGCCGTGGAGACCATTATGATGGCAGAAGAGGCCACCATGGCCGAACATATGATGTTGACCACCACCATGATAGAAGAGGAAACCGGGCTTATGACCGGGGACCAAAGAAGCCAAAGGTGGATTTTTCCAAATTCAATGGGGGAGATCCATATGAGTGGTTGGACAAGGTTGACCACTACTTTCGTTCTTATGAGGAACCTAGACATGAGAGGGTATTTACGGCTTGCTTTTATTTGAAGGGAAAAGCAAGTAAGTGGTGGAGATGGATCCGCGACCAATATGAGAAGAATGAAAGGCGTTTGGGATGGACGGCCTTTGAGAGGGAATTCTTGTTACAATTTGGCTCGTCGCCCACCATCAATCATCATGGGCAACTTGCTAAGTTGAAGCAAGAAGGGAAAGTGCACCTTTACATTGAGGAGTTTAGGCTACTCCAAACTTTAGTAAGAGGATGGTCGGATGAGGCATTGATTGACACTTTTGTAGATGGATTGAAGCCATGGTTGGCTAAAGAGATCAAATTGAAACAATCTACAAGGCTTCAAGAGGTAATGAGGATAGCGGAAATCCTAGAAGAGAGCACTAATATGGAGAAACGCCAATCTAAGGAAATGGGGAGCAAGATTACTACACCCTTGCAAACCAATGTTCCTTGGAATGGCAAGGAGGAAATGGAGAGTGCTTATAAAACTAAGCCACTTGAAGTGAAGAAGCTTACAAGGGAAGAGGTCCAAGAAAGAATTAAAAAGGGCCTTTGTTTTAAGTGTGGTGAAAAATAGGGCACGAGGCACAATTGTAGATCGAGACAAGTGTACATGTGATTGATGAGAGGAACAATGAGGAGGATGATGGTTACTTTGTGGAGTCATCTAGCCAAGAGTCCGATCAAGAAGAGGACAAAGTTAATAAAAATAATGAGGAGGCTAAGTTGTCTCTTAATTCCATGATCGGGACCCAAAAGCATACCTCCATGAGAGTGATGGCATGGGTCGGAAGAGTTGAAGTTCCTTTGTTGATAGATAGTGGCTCCACACATAACTTTATCAACTCCAACATTGTCGCCAAGGTTGGGTTGAAACCAATTTCTATAGAGCCATTCGAGGTAAGGATGGTGAGTGGGGACAAGATGAAATGTGAAGAGCTAGTAAGGGAAGTAAAGATGAATGTTCAAGGAGTGAGAATAGTGGCGGACCTACATATACTTCCTCTAGTAGAGCTTGATGTTGTATTGGGCAATCCATGGCTCAAGGTCCTTAGAAGGGTAGTACTTGACTACAACAAAAGGACCATGGAATTCAAGCTCGGGTCAAAAAAGAATGTTTGAGTAACTTTAGCATCCAAGGAAGTCAAGTTAGGTGAGGTCTCAATGTTAGAAAAGTTGGGCAAAGGGGGGGCACATTGTTTTGCCATGGAGATGACCAAGGGGGAGAATGAGGAGAGGGAATGGAAGTTTTCAAATTTTATCCTTGAGGGCAAGGACAGTCTTAAAGAGAGGGGGATTGTTAAACCCCCACATAAAATCGCCTCTAAAGTTGCACCTTGGCCATACGCACACATATCGCTCAAGCAGAGCTCTCGGGTTGCAGATTCGTTTGAGCGGATTGTCGAGCGAGTTTCGAGCGGAGCTCTCGAGTTGTATTTGCTCGAGCGGAGTGTCGAGCGAACCTTAACTCAAGCCAGGGTCGAGCCACAGTTAAGCCAAACCTCAAAAATGGCATTTTCAGCATGAAATCAAGCCAAAGTTTGACCCCCATGCACCACCTTAGCCGAACCATTGGCTCATGCATGCCACGGCCATGTGGTCCATGCCACTATCTTTATTTATTTCATTTATTTTAATTATTTTATTTCATTTATTTCAAATGGACCTATTGGGGGTTTCCAACTTGTTTTGCTTATAAATAGGACATCTTTTTCTTGCTTTAGGATCTTTTGGCAAAAATCCTAGAGGGAGAACTATTGTTTGAGAGATCACCATCGGTGTTTAGCACTTGGGCTTTTTGGGTACAATTCGTGAATCCCAAAGAGAGGATCATTCCATGCAATTCTTGAATTGGAGTGATTCAACCATCTTGTCTTACAACTTGGTGCAATTCGTGAATCCAAGTTGTGTTTATCTTTGTTCATCTTATTTTATCAATATATGAGGTTTATTCAACACTTGTGCAATTCGTGAATCAATTGTTGGATTACTTTCATTTGTTCATTCAAGTGATCAAGTATTTTGCTTTGTTCTTGATTGTTCATAATTTTGTTCTTGGTGTTCATCAATCCATTGGTCATTCAATCCATCCAAACACTAATTTCGGCCAAGCCAATGTGTTTGTCCACTTTCCATAATCATTTCCCTTTTCCATTTCAGCCCTAGCCAAAATCTCCATACTTTCCATACTTAGCCACTTACCAAACACATATTCCCTCCTCATGCAAATTCAAATTTGGCCACTCTTGCCTAATTTGAATTAACCATACCTGCCCACCATTCTTTCCATATTAGTGTTTCTATAGTTGGAAACCCTAGTTGACCACTTCAACCATCCTATTCCTACCATAGCCAAAACTCTCTTACCATATTAATTCAAATTCAAATTTCGGCTACACTAGCCTTATTTGAATTGCTCTTAGCCGCCCACTCCACTTGCCCATATTATGGTTTCCATATTTGTAAACCCTAGTTGACTCACTCAATCCATATAGCCAGCCATACCTCTTCCAAAAGCAAATCCCAAGATTTTGGGAAACTTTCTAAAATCTCTCAACTTCCATCAACCAAACCCTAAACCTATCTTCCATAAACCAAACCCTAATTTCCATCATCAAACCCTAATTTCTAAACCCTACCTGCTCACATCACCAAACCCTAAATGTCATCTTCTAACCCTAAACCTAATCTTCAAGAGGCGCCAACCCTAGTTTTCTCCTAGTGCCGTGAATCTCTTTCACCCTTTGGAACTCATACACGTCATCATCCATTCCATCACTCCATACATCCATTCTAACCTAAACACTTAACCTCACCATACCAAAATTGTCATCTTGGTCACCATTGTTCGAGAATCAAGCAAGAGAAGAACGGGCATTCGGTTATCTCAAGGATAACCTAGGCTAGGAGAACGTAGTGTTTAGGGACTTGATCGAGGTCCCTAACTCGGCCTCCCCTCACTTAGACGAGCATGCCCCACCGTCGAAGTCCTCCAGCAGCCCCTCCCTTAGCCGCACGCAAGTCCCCTATCCACACAGTTTCTCCCTCTCGCCATTGCTAGCGACACCATCGACCATCACTGAAGTACCGCACCTCCACCACCTCACATCGGTGACCACCTTTCACAGACCCAGCCACCACGAGTCTCCCTTTCCTCCTCATTTCTCCTCTCTTGAACCCATCGTAGCCTAGCACCGTCGCCACTGCCACCCACGCCATTGCACCACTGTCAACAGCCATCGCACCAGGCCCACTGTCGAACCCAGCCCACGGCAACCCTTCCTTGCTCTCCCATCACACACAACCTCAACACGCACGGGTTCACCATACCCATGGTCGAGCTCCGCCACCCACGACCACCGCACCACCACCAGAAGCTCCTCCTCCCACTGACGACCACCCCTAGCCACCCCCATGCCTAGCTGAGCCACCTAGCTCCCCCACGCTCTCTCCCTTTCTCACGGACTCTCTCCCATGCAAGGCTAGATCCGCTGCCTCCAGCCACCGTGCCACCACCCTGACGCCACCACAAGCTACACCGCACCTCCCTCAGCCCGTCCATGCCCAGCCGTAGTTCCTAGCCACCCTTAGCCTCACATGCACCCTCACCCTTTTGGGTGCACTGTACACGGCTAGATCTGCCATGTTCTGCCCCTCACTGCCACCACGAGGCCACCATGAGCCCTTCCAAGACCACACCTAGCTATCCAAATGCCCAAACATCCACCATACAAGGTGGATAGCCACTGTACAAGGCCTTAACAGCACCCATGGACTCCCTACCATGTCGGCCACCCTCACATAACCCCAATCTAACCACTATAATCCTAGATCCTCTGGGATGCCCTTAAATTCCACTTGGGATCGGACAGAGATTTGAAGTGTCGAGACATGCAACACAAGGTTACTTGCCCCCCGTTCATGACATATAATATGTAATGCTCCTAACATGCATCTAGCATTATGCAATATTCGCAGCGGATAATGTTTTTTCTTTTTAGCAATACTATGCACCAAACTGAAATATCCCAAATACTTAAAGCATACTTCATACATAAGGACATACTAAACAACTGAGATCACAATACTAGTCCAAAATAGTTGCGATCAAAAGAGTACGAGAGATTGAACTCTACAAATACAAGTAGTAATCTGAGGCAATTACTATACTATTATTTACGTTGCATCTCACTTAGTCGGCCATTTCCAGTTGGTCGATTCTCAGTTCTCCTTCAGATCTTGTAACAAGATCTACTATTCGGGGTGAATGGTAGTTGGGACTACCACAGTGAGATTTAATTACAAATCTCAGTAAGTTAAAATAAAACTTTCACACAGGTTAATGATGCATGCCTGGTAGTAAAAGCATGAATGTATAATCAAAATATTAGTAATTATAGCATATCTTGACAAACAACATAGCATAGCTGACATAATTTGAACTAAAGCATGAACTGAACTTGACTTGTTTAAACTGAACTGGACTTAAACTGAGACTTGACTTGACAAGAAATTGATCTGAAACTTGACTTAGCATGAACTTAAACTGACATGAACTTGAACTTGAACTGAAACTTAACTTTGCATGAACTTGAACTGACTTCTTTACTTAACATGAATTTGGACTTGAATTCTGAAACTTAACTGGACATGAACTTGAACATGAACTGAAACTTAACTTTGCATGAACTTAAACTGACTTCTTTACTTAACATGAGCTTGAATTTGAAATATTTCATAACATGGTATAACATGTAACAGACAATATGCTTAATATGATATACATGCAACAATGAATATTATAAGACATGACATACATGTAACAAATGACATATTTAACTTAACATGACATACTTGTAATGTATAGTAATACATGACAAAATATCTTGTGTAACAGATAAATAATTCGTGACAGAATAAATTCTGTGTAACAGATAAATATGTACTAACTTGGCATGGCACATTTGATAACATACATACATACACTGTAGTTCCTTTACTTGTCATTTATACACATTAAACTCCTAGTAAGTTAAACGCTAACTTACCACAATCTTCGCGTTTTCTAGACAAAACTCCAGCACGATCATGAGGAACTGAAAGTAGGGGTTTCTAAAAGTTAGAACTTAATCACTAATAATTAAAAATATGGAAAAAATGTCATCTTAGAGTAGAATTACCATTTTTCCCTTTATATGTCGGAAAATGACTATTATACCCATAACTTAAGGATTTTGCATCCTAACTCAAAAAATATCAAAATTTACATACCTCACGTAAATGTCGTTTTAAGCTCAAATATAAACTCAGAAAAATTTAAAACTAAACACAACCATTAAAACTCTATAGGGCCAAAATTTTACATAGGTTATTCCTTTGATTTTTGTTTCTAACTTGTTTTGATCAACCTCTTGATCCATGACTTATAAAGATGTGATATTCAAATAAAAATATAACATGGTTTAAAAGGGTGTCCTAAAAGAGATCCAAGCTTCAAACTCAAGATCACATGGTTAAAAATCAACCAAAACATAAATTTAGCCAAAAACATCATCACTTTGGCCTAACCGAATATCTCATTGCATAAAATTTCATATCTTCGAAACTAACATCATATAGTCAAAACAATATTCTAACATGTATATAAGAGACTTAGGATTCTCAAATAAAAATATCAAAACCATTGAATTAGGATTGAACCGTAAAAGATTTAAAATTTCTCAAAATAGAAGTTGTTTTGCCTCTTTCAGTTTCTAAGTTTCTAGATCTAAGAAAATCTTTCACAAAAACTTTTAATCATGCAACAAATCCTCAACAAATAATCATATAAACCTGTTAATCCTCAACAAAGAGTACTCCATAAAAATTTTGGATCAAGATCTATCCATTAGCTTGGTCAAAAACTGCAAACTACAACACACTCTCTAGTTTATCACCCAGATTAACCTTTCTGTGGTTTGAATAACTTTTTATCAATCAAATGATCTCAAAATGGAACAAATAAGCTATCCATGTAAATTAAACTAAAAAAGGAACAACTTTCATGAAGGAAACTTTATGAGAAAACACTTCAAAAAGCTTTGAATAAGGCATTCAGCAGATAACAGAAAAACTGCCCGAGAGAGTCTTTTGTGTTCTATTAAGGAAAAGTGTAAAGGAGGATTGTTTTTCGTCGGAAGTGGACAAGAGAGCCTCTTACACAAGATATGGAAAGTGATAGGACTGTAATAGAGTTTGAGTGTTGGTCTTTTCTTTCCATTACACTAAACAAAAATCAGCCCAAGATTTTTTCTCAAGGTGAAGTGTAAGAGTGAAAGAGTGAGGTAGTCCTTTAGATATTTTTCTTCAAAACCTTCTAGAATTTCTTTTGGAAAGATCTGGTCAGCCAAGTGGGGGTGCAAACTTAGCTAAGAGGCAATGGTAATGAGACCAAATTCGTGGGCCTAAACCGAATGGGCCTACATTTTGGGGTTTTAAGAGAGTTTGGGTTGCTATCAAACCCAAATCTAATATCACTTGGTGCAATCAATTTTTTAAGGTTAACAAGGTTGGATAATAATGTTCTAATACAAATTTGAATTATTAATAGTATGTGAAAGTAATTTAATCAAGCGATTAAACACAATACTAGAAACTGATTCATTTAAGTTTTGGAGGTCAACTTTATAGTTTGGATAAAATCGTTTAGGATTTTGGTTTCAATCATGCTTTTGGATTCCCAGTTGGATTTCAACCATATAAGATTTCACTAGGGTGGAAATCCTCTTTGGTTTGGCACAATTCAATTGGTCGGATGCAATAGAGTTTTTGCTTAGATGACATGATCTCATACCTTGATTCCTTCAAATCTATCAAACGTTCCTCATGGTGTCAAGTGTCCAATACTATTCATTATGTGTGGCTAAGATCCTGCCAAGTGTTCAAATAAACCTCTCTAATCTAATTTAGACATTTCACACTGTGATTTTGAAACACTGCAATTGGTGCGCATAATGAGGTTACTATTCACTCCAAAAAAGTGAATCATAAATTTAATACTAAAAATTCTTAAATATTCATATTAACTTACAGTGAAATTCGTTTACCGAAATTCATCCTTGAAGTGACCCTAAAAATAATTTCATAATTTCAAATAGGTTTCGTCCGAAAATATGAAAATAGACTTATTGCGCCATAAAATCTAAAATAATCAATTGAGTCTAATGGCACAGACCATAATGCATTCTGATACTTATGACTACCTCAAATAATTAGAATCACACTTTGGGCACCATAATAAGTTATAACACAGACTATGTTGACAGACTAAAACCTATGCGATTGGTCGATTTGTGAAAAGCCAATAGAAATTCCACCTTTGAATTTCTAGTGGGTTGTTACAACCTCCTCTCTTAAAAAAAAAGATTTTGTCCTCGAAATCGATGCAAGTACAAACATTAAAATAACTAAGGAGAAGATGTTGCTCACAAAACTACTGTCCATCACTGGACGTATCATCCCTGGTCAGTTCTGGTGGTGGTGCATCGATGCCCATCGACCTGACCTGCTGCAGTTCGTAGTGGAACACATCGCCCTCTGAATCATACGCCATGTTGTCGTAGTAACCTAAGTCGAGATGCTATATGACCTCTTCATCTTTGCTCTTCGGCTCTTGACCCTTGATAAAGTGTCAAAATTACATAATTAAGTTGTTAAAGTGATTAAATTGTTTATCCAAAAATGAATTAAGCACTTAATTATGCAGTGATTTTTAGTACTCGACTCATTGATAAAATTATGAGATTTTGCACTTAAAAAGACTTATAATGCAGCTTGTAAAGCCATGTCATAATTAATATTCTATTTTTATTTATTTATTTATCTTTTACAGTAACCACAGCACTACCCTGTTCTCATTTCGGATTGACTCTTCAATTGACTCACAAAGTCCTGGCAACAAATGGCATCACACATGTTTAGAGAATAAAAAAAGAAAAAAAAAGGGCCAAGAGTGCGTGTGGGACCCATGTATAGAAAAAGCAAGGCTAAATGGCTATGCTTAAGTATTTGGGAATTGAAGGTTTGACTTCACGCTTTACCCTTCTCATTGTGAAATCTGAATTGACGAAGGGGTAGATGGCCTCACAACAAACCCACACACGCATACAACAGCAGGAGCTCGGCCTCAACGCTCACACACGTGGGATCCAATTCGTGGCCTCAAGGAGAAAGACCCAGTACAGGATTCACGAGAGAATCACACACGATCACATGATGGGCCTGGTGGCACTCGAACGAGCAACGCACGGACAGATGGGCAGAGCAGGCAGAGGAAAGAAAGAAAAGGAGGGGATTTTTTCATGCGATGGCTCTCTCACATTTTCAACAGTTTTTCTTTTCTTTTTTTTGGTTTTGTTTCTCCAAGTTTCGTCGTCTTCTTCAATTGGAGGTTTCTCAGATTTATTTATTTCCTACTCTTCTTCTTCTTTTTCATTTTTTTTTGTTTCATACTGTTGGGTATGCATGGCAGCAGTAAGTTTTTTAGTTTTATTTTTTCCGTCCTCTGGTTTTATATTTGGATGTAATCGGAGTAGACTTGGTATTTTCATTATTTTCATTTCCTTTTGGTTCACCTTGCAATTTCATTATTTTTAATTTTCTTTTCAGTATTTGTTATCGTTGAGTATTATTATTCTCTTCTGCAATTTTATTTACACAGTAATTCCAGATGTTAGGGTTCATTATTTGTGAGCAGTTTACTAATTTAGAAATGATAGGTTAGATTTTTAGTTTGAGATTCAATGAGTAACCCATGAGTATTTTGGGTTGGATTACTTCAAGGTTATGGAATTTTGAGTGATTAACTTGATAGATTGTATTTCATTTTGCCTATGGAAAGGATTAAAGTTCTATGTACTTGAACTTGATCAGTCGTAGACGTAAAGGCACGATTGAGGCTTGAACTTGTAACAAGATTTTGGTGGCTTTCTTTCACTTTTACATTTGTTATACAATCTGTCAAGTATCTTGATTATACTGAAAAGTGTGCTTATTGTTTAATTAACCGATCATAACCTTTTGGAATGAGAAAATGGTTTAGAGAAGTCGAAATTAGAGGTAAATCGAACTTCAAATCAGAAATGGGCGAAAATTTTTTGAGTTTGGCTGTCTCTTAGGGTTTTACCTTTGAGGAGTTCTTCAAAGGGTTTTTCTTCGTAACCAATTGTTGTCTTATGCAAATTTATTTATTTACTTCAAGTATTTTGATTGTTTGAATAACCACAAGATTGTGAACTAACCAAGTTGTTCAAGTGAATTGCTATACAATCTTGTGAATATACAGGGGTACATTGGGAATTTCAAGAAAGAACTACATTTAAAGAAGATGACGATTCTTGTTTAATGCCACGTGCACCCTTCACATTGTCAAGGGGTGAGAGAAAAAAAACTTTTGTGCTTGGATAGAATCTGTAAAAGTTCCTCGATGGTTATGCTTCAATTATTTTTCAGTGTGTGAACATTGCTAATTGTAAGATATTAGGAATGAAAAATTATGATTGTCACGTTTTTTAACAACGGTTACTCCCTGTTGCGATTTGTGGGTACTTATGAAAAGATATAAGGATGGCATTGATTGAGCTAAGCCTTTTTTTTAAAGAACTATGTTCACGTACGTTAAACTTAGAGATTTTTAAACAACTAGAGAGCAACATTGCCATCATTCTTACAAGTTTGAAATGATATTTCTACTAGTTTTCTTTGATATAATGATACATTTAGCCATTCAACTACCATGTGAAGTATTGTTTGCAGGACCGGTGCAATTTTGACAAACTCAAAAGGTATGTGCGAAATTGAGCACGTCCAAAAGGGTCAACTGTGGAGGCATATATTATTGCCGAATGCTTGACATTCTGCTCTAGGTATTTTCATGATGTTGAGACTAGATTTAATTGTGTAGAGCAAAATACTAACATTGGGCAAGGGAAATAATGCCGAGGTTTGTCTATTTTTTTTTTCAAAATGTTTGTCCATTGGGATCCTCAACACTTCACAATTTAGATGAACAGATTTTTGCAATGGCTCAATGGTATATGTTAAATAATTGCACAAAATTTAGTGCTTTCTAAAGTAAGTAAATCATGTATGATTTGTTTAATTGCACATCCATTTGAGTTAGTAATTATGTTACGTATTGATATAAATTTTATATGTAGTGAATACTATGAGGAGATCAAAGCAAGATGCACAAATAAAATATATCGTAGACATGAAGCTGAATTTCTAAAGTGGTTCAAACAACGTGTAAGTATGTTTTTAGCAACACAGCGATATTACTAACGTGTTGAATACAATCCATAATATATTATTTTGCTAATTGTTATGTTTTGTTTATTTTGCATTATTTCTAATAGATTAAACACTTTCATAGCCAGAATGCATCTGAGATGTCTAATCAATTATATGCACTAGCTTGTGGTCTTGATTTACACGTTGCTTTTTGTAGCTGTTGTATCATGAATGGTGTTTGGTTTCACACTAAAAAATGTGAACGAAATTAGTGCACACAGTGTAGTGGTGTGGTGTTCAAGGGGAACATGAAATAAATGATGTTAAATTTTGAGAAGTTTTAAACAATATTTTAGAGCTACATTACTTAGGAGGTGATCAAGTATACCTTTTCAAATGTGATTGGTGGAATATTGGAAAACAAAGGACAAGAATACAAATAAACAATCATTTTACAAGTATATATATATATCTTGTGTTTGGAATAAGGACGATCCTTTTGTCTTAGCATGCTAGGCATCGTCGAGATCAGATGCCAGGTAATCTGATTAACAGAAAAATTAAATAGTGAGATAAAATGATGTGATGAGATGAAAATTAATAAAATATTACCATGCTAGGCATCACAATTATTTATTTCAGTAATACTAAATTGGGAGGTAATTGGAGAGTGGTAAATAAAATTACTAGTAGGAACATCTATGATGCACCCCTGATGATTGAGGAAGAAGATGGAGAAGCGGTTGATACTAAAGCATATCAGGAAAATAAATCTTTTGGGTTTAATGCATCTGTGGAACTTGATTAGGGGGATTTGGCTCCACTATTGGGAAATGATGTGACATTTGAGTATGTTAATATGTAACTTGCCAACAATACAATTTTTAATGAGCATCTTAATGATGAGGACAAGAATAGCAACACCGATGAGGAAAGAGACTCTGATAATCAATTCTATGTAGAGGAAACATTCTTATTCACTTAGAGTAATACAGATAGTAATGATGAACTGTAGTGAATATGTTTTATTGTGTACCAAGTTTAAATATTTATTCTCTCTCTTATAAAAATGATGTTGAGATGTTAAGTAATGCAATAGATTTAGTTTTTTATTTTTTTATTCAATTATTGTATGGATTAGTCTATTAGAATATATGGTTTTTAAGGGCTTTAGTTTAAGGATTTATGTAACCCCAAAAGTTCTTCCCCTATTTGTGAAAGGAATTCCACTGCCACAAGAGAGGATTATTAATAAAATTGGGAGTACCATCCCACTTTTTGAGAGTATTAATTGTGTGTTATTCTTTTAATCAATATAAAAAGCTATACCTACTCTTTTAATTTTTAATTGGACACATATTATCTTTTTAATCAATATAAAAATGGGCTTACACTTTTAATTTTTTCACATATTATAATTTAATTATTTCTTAATCAACTTAAAAAATGGTATGTACACTTCTGATTTTAGAATGAAGTTGGAAAGTTTTATCTTTTTAATCAATATAAAAAAGTATACGTATTTTTTTTTATATTTATTAAAACGATAATATTTCTCTAACTTCATTCTAAAAGTTAAAAACATATGTAAATGTACGTACAATTTTAATTTCTAATTGGACATGTATTATCTTTTTAATCAATATAAAATAACGGATACACACTTTTAATTTTTAATTTGACACATAGTATATTTTTACTCAATATACAAAATTGCATATACAATGAAGGTGGAGACATATTATCATTTTTTATATTGATTAAGAAATGATTAAATTATAATGTCTCCAACTTCATTTTAAAAGTTATAAATGCACTCACTTTTAACTTTTAGAATGAAGTTGGAAACGTATTAGCTTTTTAATCCATAAAAAATGTACATACACTTTTAAATTTTAATTGGGCACATACTATCTTTCTTATTAGTATAAAAAATTGTACATCTTTAACTTTTAGTATGAAGTTGGAGACATATTATCCTTTTAGTCAATATAAAAAATTATATCTACACTTCCAACTTTTAGAATGAAGTTGGAAAGTTTTATCTTTTTAATCAATATAAAAAAGTGTACATACATTTTTGAAAATTGATTAAAATGATAATATGTCTCTAACTTTGTTCTAAAAGTTAAAAGCTTACATACACTTTTAATTTTTAATTGGAGACATTTATTTTTTTAATCAATACAAAAAAAATGTACGCACACGTTTAATTTTCAATTGGACACATATTATATTTTTAATCAATATAAAAAATTGTACAAACACTTTAACTTTTAGAATGAAGTTAAGACATATTATCATTTTTTATATTCATTGCAGAGCTATCCATCTCCTTAGATAGTCTCTCTATGGTCCTTTTAATATGCCTGATGAGACTGACGACCCTTTAACTACATCACATGTCCTAGAGTCCTCCCAGGTATTTGAACCTCATCACTCTAGTCAGGTAAGAGCACCTCTTGTACATATACCTCTTGTACAAATCTAAGATTATCATTGTTTTTATGCTCTTGCTGTTCTTCATGAACCTTGTACTTATTATGAAGCTAGTTCAGATCATCTTTGGCAAAAAGCCATGTTAGATGAATTAGATGCACTCACATGAACTTGTACTTGGGACCTAGTGGATTTGCCTCTTGGAAAACCTAGAGTTGGATGCAAGTGGGTATACAATATTAAGACTTATGTAGATGGATTAGTGGAGCGATACAAGGCTCACCTTGTTGACAATGGTTTTGCCCGAGAATTCATTATTGACTACGAGAAAACTTTTGCACATGTTGCATGACTTACTCCTATTAGATCTTTGCTTGCAATTGCTGGAGTTCATTGATGGCAATTATTTCAAATAGATATTAAGAATGCTTTTTTGAATAGTGATATTGTTGAAGAAGTCTATATGCAACCTCCACTTGGCTATGAGCATCCTTCTCACAAAGTATGCCATAAGGGTGCTGCCTGCACCCTACAGGCTAAGAAGCCCCCTGCACACCCTTGCATGAGCGGGGGTGGTGGTTTCACCCTGAAACCCGCCTTCACTAATGGGGGGCAGGGTACCCCGTCTGGGTACCAGGGTGCTGGGGCAAACACCCCATCTGTTTGCCCCTTTACCCTCATAAACGTGCCATTGGCCCAGAGCTTTTTTTGGGTCCAAAATAGCACAAAAACACATGAAATGGGCCAAAATTGACCCAAAACCTGTTTTGGGGCTAGAAATTAACTAAAAAAATATATATAATTAAAAATAACAAAAACTAATTTACAATAATAGAAATTATATACTACTAAGTTGTAACTATTAACTAATAATCATAATTAAGCTATTACAATAATACAAATTAAGAGAAAACTAGTACAAAATTACAAATTAATCTAAAAATACTACAAATTATACTATTGTAGCAACATTACAATTAACTAATTAAGTGAATTAATAGAAGAATAACATTTTATCGGAATTTGGGGTGGCCATGATGGTAGAAAAGTCAGTGAGCTGTGCTGACCATTGTGAGATTATAAAACCTAAAACATTAATAATTTAAAAGGAAAACAAATTAGAATTATAAACAAGAAACCAAAATATATATATATATTATAAATATAAAAATACAAACATTAAAAGTACTAACGAAGATGAGATTGGGTCATTAGAATCAAGATGAGAATAGATCATTGGGTCCTTGGGATTAGGATTCGGCATATGATACTGAGATTATAAAAACTAAAAAAATACAAGAAAAATAATTAGATATCAAAAATTATATAAATACAAAAAATAATTAAGGGAAAAATTGTATAAACTAAAGACAATGGCAATGGCAGGTCGAATACACACGAAGTCATAGCATAGCGGAGGCAGTCTTAAATGTCATATCATGTATCACTACAACAATTAAATTTGAAATTAATATATATTTTATGATTATAAATAAATTAAAATAATAAAGTGAAATCCAAGATTACCAAAGATAGGTTGATCACCATCCTCCTCCTCGTTGGCTTCCTCAAAGTCAAGAACATCTAGAACATGAATTGGGGTCCCCTTGATCTAATTCTGCGTACAAATCAATGCCTCCACAATGGTAGCAGACAATGAACTTCGGAATGGATCTAATATGCACCCTCCAGCACTAAAGGTTGACTCTGAGGCTATGATTATAATAGGGATGACCAAAATACTGCAAGCTATCTTTCCAAGAACGTGATACTTCACGACATTGGTTTTCTCCCAAGCTAATATATCAAAGTCTCATGCAAATAGTTGAAGATCCATTGCTAAGTATCTATCTACGTCCGACTGAGCCTTTGTAGAATGACGGACTATGGGGTTGTGCTCCAACCTCTCTCCTAGTCCAACCTATGCATTTTCCCAACCTTGGCATTTGGAGGAGGCAAGGGGGTAGGTGTAGTGCCCGAATATTACCATTCCTGAACACGGTAAACTCATCAAACAATTTAGTAAAGGTTTCTTTAATTCTTGTCGCAATAAGCTCCGTCTATGCATTCCCGTGCGCAATTCCCAATCCATATACCAAGCCATCAATCTTAAACTGTGGGTCAAGAGCAACAATCACACATAACAAAATATTAGCCCTACATATTTATCTCTATATTACTTGTCATACTTCACCCTCTTTATCAATGCCATTTTTTACATCCTAATATGGTCACTTGCGCACATGTCATCCAATTCTTCTTTTATCCTACATATTTATTGATAGAAATGAAGGGATGTAGGGTACAAAGAACTAGATAGCCTCATTGTGATCTCGTAGAAAAGCCTTCAAAGATCTACAAAAGTAGCAACAACCTCCAAATCATCATCAATAGGCTTCCCAATCCATTGTGCTCATCACATAATAATGCAAAGACCGACTTATATTGTTAGGCCGCCTCTAAAATCAAGAAGGTTGAGTTCCATCTTGTAGGAACATCAGTACAAAAGCCCTCCTTGGATGTTATGCCCACAGACCTCACAGCAACCTTGAATTTCTCCAATCTAGCAGGAGAATATCACATATTAGTTCTGACCTGGGCAATCGAGTCATCAAGGTCTTTTCAACCATTAGTGACAATTAAATTCAGAAGATGTGCAGCGCGTCTTACATGCAAGCAGTCACCACCCAACATTGTCTTGTTTGCCTCTCTAAGATAGGTCTTAAGATGTTCCAATGCGATATCGTTAGACAAGACATTATCAATTGTAACTGTTAGAACTCATGCCAACCCCTACTCTTTTATTGCAGCCTCCAAGGCCTTCCCAACTATCTCATCCTTGTGATCGAAAATTTGACAAATTTTAAAAAAATTTTCTATGTAATGTCCAATCACAATCAACAAATGCATAGCCTTAGACATATAATTAAAATTTTAGACGGATGTTCAAGTATCAGTGATAAGGCAAACTATTTGACTCACCAATTGGCCCATCAACAACTCTTTTTCTGACATATAATTTTTTTTTATATCCTTTGCCACCGTGTGGCGAGAAGGAAGATTAAACCTAGGTTCTAAGTATATAGAATCTGTTTGGAACCCTTTCTCCTCCATAAATTGAAAATGTAACTCGTCCATGATAACCATACAAGCTAGGTGTCTCCTACATTCATTGGGATCATACTTAGTATACCCCTTCAACGTTGCACCCTCACTACTCCCATCCGCCATTTTTTTTTAGTCCAATCTCTAGTCTAGATTGACTATTTTCTTGGAAAGATTTTAATATTGAACTCTTTTTGCATTTTTCTTCTAAGTGTACCTTTAACTGGGATGTATCATGTCTCCTATAGTGACATCCATATACTTTACCACAATGGTTACACTTAGCTTGTGGGTTATTGGAGTCACCACCCTCTAGTTTGGTAAAGTGAGTCCACAATGGTTATAATCGGCATGCATGTGAATCAGGAACTTATCTTTGGCCATAGACTAGGTGTGCGATGGACGAACAATGATGGAGAATGGCCTGGCGATGTACAACGGAGGGACTACGAAGTGGGAGAGAGGGCAGCGACTACGAGTGGAGAGAGAGAGAGAGAGAGAGAGAGAGGGTTGGGCCCAGCTTGCCCCCCACCCCTGCTAAGGGCACCTGATGCGGATGGGGGTCTGTTGCCCACCCCTAGTCTTCCGCCTTCGTTGTGCTCTTTATGGTCTCAAGCAAGTTCCTTGTGCGTGGTTTGCCAAATTCAGTTCTGTGATCGCTTGAAAAAGTTTTGTTCTTAGCTAATATGACTCTGCACTGTTTTTGCAGACCACTAATGTGAAGATTATTATCATCCTTTTATACGTTGACGACATGATTATCATGGGAAATGACATTTTTGAGATAAAAAGTTTTCAAACCTTTATGGGTCAAAATTTTGAGACGAAGGACTTGGGCGGACTCAATTACTTTCTTGGACTTGAGGTTACTTCTTGCACAAATAGCTATTACTTCTCTTAATCTAAATATACTTCTAATTTACTTTTTTGAGTTGGTTTGATTGACAACAAGACTACCAACACTTTTCTTGAAACCAAGGTCAATCTTCTTACCACTAATGGTTTAACGTACCGTATTAACCCACGTCAATTTATGAGTCTATTTTTAAAAGATCTCCTAGAATTATGCATTTCTCAATTCTATATTCAGATGCTTCAGTGTATATATGAATGAATGTAGTTAAAAAAAAAAAAAAAAAAAAAGTGATGGAGGTTTCTATTACGGCAGTTAAAATGGGCTCAGCCTATTAATACTGGTATACAATTCAGAAAGTAATAAGAATCATCTGTAAAATTTTCCCTCTTTCTATCATTCTTTGGAGAGCGAATCTCTCAGAAACAGTCAATCATTTCTTGATTTTCTTCCTGGATGAATTACACAGCACACACCACAACTAGCTTCCCTCTAAAATAGCGAAAATTACAGTTATAAATCTGGTCCAAAGGCATCCCCAAAGACTTCTCGAAGAAAGATTCATTTCGCTCTTGCAGTCATGTAAAACTTCAAAATGCCTCGACCAAATCCAAGCCCAGATAATCACCCACGGTTTCAAACACAACGACTATGTAATCCCACGATTTATTGCTGCGTGTGCCGAGCTGAAGAAGATGGTTTATGCCCGCCAACTGTTCGATCAAGTTCCGGCCCCGAGCATTGGTCTATGGAATGCAATGTTCAGAGGGTATGCTCAAATTAAGTCTTATAGCGAAGTTTTAGCTTTGTTTGGTCAAATGAAGAGCTTGGACGTAATGCCCAATTGCTTCACTTTTCCTATTGTTTTAAAATCTTGTGTGAAACTTAATGCATATTTAGAAGGACAAGAAATACATTGCGTAGCAATAAAGGGTGGCTTCAGAGCAAACCCATTTGTGGCAACTACATTGATTGATATGTATGCTGGTGGTGGAGCGATTGGAGCGGCTTACAAGGTGTTTGGTGAGATGGTTCAGAGGAATGTAGTTTCATGGACTTTGATGATTAGTGGGTATATTCTGTGCCGCGATGTGATTTCTGCACGCCGCCTTTTTGACTTAGCTCCTGTGCGAGATGTAGTGTTGTGGAACACTATGGTTTCAGGTTATATTGAAACGGGTGATATGGTGGCAGCACGGAAGCTTTTTGATGAGATGCCAAACCGGGATGTGATGTCTTGGAATACGATGTTGAATGGTTACGCAAATAATGGGGATGCTGAAGCATGCGAGAGGTTGTTTGAAGTGATCTCTGAGAAGAACATCTTCTCTTGGAATGGATTGATTGGAGGGTACGCACGTAGTGGGCTTTTTGTTGAAGTTTTGGAAACTTTTAAAAGGATGCTAATTGAAAGTAGTGTGCTTCCTAATGATGTTACACTTGTGATCGTATTGGCTGCATGTGCCAGATTAGGAGCAATTGATTTGGGTAAGTGGGTTCATGTATATGCAGAGAATAACGGGTACAGGGAGAATCTTTATGTTGGGAATGCTTTGATTGACATGTATGCAAAATGTGGAATAGTAGAAAATGCAGTTGATGTGTTCAAGTCTATGGGTACGAAGGATCTGATTACATGGAATACCATAATCAATGGCTTAGCGACACATGGACATGGTAATGATTCCTTAACTTTGTTTCATGAGATGAAGAATGCTGGAGAAACACCAGATGGAATCACCTTCATAGGTATTCTGTGCGCTTGTACACATATGGGACTAGTTGAAGATGGCTTTTCCTATTTTCAATCCATGGTTAATGATTATTCAATTGTGCCTCAAATTGAGCATTATGGTTGTATGGTTGATCTGCTTGCACGAGCTGGTCTTTTAGACCAGGCTGTAGAGTTTGTGAGAAAGATGCCCATGGAAGCAGATGCTGTTATATGGGCTGCCTTACTTGCGGCCTGTAGAATTTACAAAAACGTTGAGTTGGCTGAAGTTGCCCTTGAACGGCTTATTGAACTTGAACCGAAGAACCCAGCAAATTTTGTCATGCTTTCAAATATATATGGGGATCTTGGGAGATGGAAAGATGTTGCACGGTTAAAAGTTGCAATGAGGGATACCGGGTTCAGAAAATTGCCAGGATGTAGCTTGGTTGAAGTCAATGATTCTGTGGTCAAGTTCTATTCCCTAGATGAGAGACATCCCGAGAGAGAGGAAATATATAGAGCCTTGAAGGGCTTGACAAAACTGTTAAGGTCATCTGGATATGTACCAGACCTGTCAGAACTTGGGCGGGGAACTTAAAAGGAAAAGGGAAGGATAAGACACCCAGTACTAAGTTTACTCCTATCAGATCAATGAGATGATCTTCTAAATTGAAGCATATAACCTGATTGCCCGCAAACTTAGGTAGACCTACTAGCCAAACAGTCTTGCTAAGCTTATATATATATCATCACTCCTCTGTTATGTTGATTGGATAATGATTGTTTTATAAAGAAAGCTACAGCAAGTTCTCCTTAGTTTGGAGAGCATATATGCTACACAAAATCCTCAGTATAGCCACAAGATTCGAGCTCCGTTGGCTCTATAGTTGGGTCTAGTTAACCAAATTTGACAGTCCAGCTTTGATATTTGAAGAGTTATCTGATGCGAAATATCTGATGCATGTTATTATCAAACTACAGGAAGTATTCTATGTGACAACTACTGTTGCTTTTAGAACCAGCACATGACCATCGCCTCCACCATTCAATCTTTCATCCATTAAATACTCTCTATTAGCAACTTTTGTGTTTGTAATCTTCGGAGTTTCTGGATCAATCATTATATATAGTATCGATAGTTAAATGGATTGTGAACAAGTTTTATTGAAAAGTTTCTAGCTGGGTGGTAGTGGAGGTCACATTTGTTCATGTTAGTGAACAAATATATGAAATAAACAAATATTTTCCCCTCCTTAAATGCTTGCACTGTCCTGGGCTTCCTTTTTCTGTTTCTTTCTTCCTAAATTGTGTCCATGTTTTTTCGGTGTGCTTTTAAGAAAGTGAAATAAATCTAAAACTAGCGCTGTAGGATGAAACTAATGTGCAATTTCCCACAAACTATTCTGTTACTTCCATTGTAGTCTGTTCACCATCTGCCCGGTCTAAGATCAACCTCTTCTTGTTAAAGTCTGTTAGTGTTGTATTTTTATGCAACTCAAGCAAACTATAATCGGGTTTGCTCCAGAAGCTTCAGCGCTTTAAAATTGAAGATACTACAGAATTATAGATCATTTAGGACCATTCTACCTGTGAGATGGAGGGGCGCCCACGTGGGCAAACCTCTCCTCTCCTGTGCTACAACAGCATGTAATTCATGGTTTAATGGCCATTCTTAAGACCATGTGTTAAGCTTCAAATTGAAAGTGACAAACGGCCACTTTCATGAGGATTAAACGTTGGCCTTTAAGGCTAGTCGTGAGTGGTGCATAGGTGGGCTATATAGAGTCATTCCTCATCTGGTTCCCACACCATTTTTAACAAGCACATAGTCTCTCTTTGTTTTAAATCTCCCTTAAGTAAGCATTTAGGCTGTGGGTTTCTTGAGTGCTACTCTAGTTTATTTTACCTAGTATACTTTACCACCAAGAGTAAACGCTTGAGGCTTGTTGGATTTTTTGGCTAAGTTTGATAAACTCATGGAGCAGCTTGAAAAGCTGTGCTTCAGGTATTCTGTTGTGCACTCTTACATTGGTATCTTAGCATTTTAAATAGTTGCTTCCAGTTTACCAAAAGCCTTTGTTTATCACTTTTTTTTTTAATTGTGATTGAGCACCATTTTTTTTCCCTTCATGTTGGAGACCTTGTTGTGTTTCTTGAGGAAATTTGCGGAGCCATGGCAAGCACCAAGTAGTGTTGTGCGCACCAACAGTGGTGCAATATGCATAGGAGCAGTGTTGCACGCACTGCCCACGCACATGGCCAGTGCTGCGTGCTGTGCTCACCACCCGCACACTGTGGTGCTGCTTCCACCAAGGGCTACGCGTTGTGGTACAACACACGCCAATGGTGTTGTGCACACCATTGAGTGCCCCTCCATTCTGGAGCAATGCCGAGATGTGGCGACTCACCATGACAGCGACAGTTCTTGGCTACATTTTTCTTTTTTTTGAAATGGTAGTGTTCATATTATCCCAATTTGAGAAAGAAGAGGACTTATGCCATTTGAAGAGAAACAGGTATGGGCCGATTGACCTATACTTTTTATATAAAAAAAGAGGCAGGGCCGATTTCGTGGCCCAATGTTCACTGGCCCAATTTTTTTACAATATAGAAAATAAACAAAAAAAGTGACACACTTGGGTTTCGAACCCAGTACCACCTTATAAAATCAAAAGGCTGGGTGTACCACTGGACTATGAGTTTCTCTTGGTCTAGGTGGAGTTTTTAAATGTATTTATTATACATCTACTCTTTAAAAAAAAAGTTTTTTTATTGGCATATTTTTTTTTTGTCTGGATATACATGCTTTTTTTTTTTAATGTTATTCCATGTTTTTTTTTTCCTTGTGATCTTTTGTTTAATATTGTAGATAAAATGTGATTACATGTATGTGTGGAATATATCCTTATTTTATCAACTATGTTTGTTAGGCTTTTATGTTTAGACAATAGCCTCCAACGTTTTTTAGTGATAAAATAGAAAGTTCTCACTAAGTAGTATTAGTTAGTAGTATAAGTATGAATGATAGGTTGAAAAATTTGTGGAGACCCTAGTAAGAATTGTTAATATACTAGATAGCCAAAGGATTCCACTGACTCTAGTAAGTACTGTAAATGCACTGTATAGCTAAAAAATTATGGTGGCCTTAGTAAAAGCTGTAAATGCATTGATGGGACAAGAAAAATGGATTCTAATGGTTTAAAAAGAACCATCTTTGTAGACTAGTCCAATATGTTGTTGTAGTCTAAGTATCTGTCTTTATAGACTGGCCCAACAGGTTATCGCAGTTTGAGTAACTGTCATTGTAGACTGACCCAAATGGTTACTGCAGTTTTAGTAGGATCTACCTTTACATGTGACTAGGGTTAGATGACTATTTAAGATAGTAGGAGTATGGTTGAGATTAAGGAGGATTCAATCTCCTATATAGTTTTAAATTTGCGCAAAAATTAGGTTATAAATTAATAATTAGACATTGTGGCGACCATGATCTGCAAACTCAAGACGACGGGGAACAACCTGACTAGTGAGCAAAGTTCGGGTAGTAATACGCTCACTACCAAAATCTTGGGAGACAATGAGCCAACACAATGAGAACATCAAGGATTTTGATTATGTGTCACATCAATTGGAGTTTGAGGCTGAGCGCCTAAAGGCTGCTAAGTCCAAACATTCAGCCAATATGACTAAGTCTAGTTCATGCAAGATGTTTAGACCTAGGCGCAAGAAATCTAAGATGGGGGTAGCTGCTAGACAAGTACATAAAGGGTTAGAATCTTCTCAGCATAGCAAGAGAGGCAAGCGCATGAAGAACAAGTCCAAGTTAAAGTGCTTCGACTGCGGAAAGAAAGACCACTTCACTCGTGATTGCACTAAGCTAAAAAAAGTACTCTTTGACTACTCTTGCTTTGTTTTTGTAACTAGCCATGTGATGGTTGCTTATTCCTATCCTATGTGGACTGTTAATTCAGGAGCGATCGAGTATATAGCACAAAATCAAGTCGGATTTGTGAAGTATCGTCAGATTCCGGCTGAGAATCGTGATATCAAGGTGGGGAATGGAGCTAGTGTAGAGGTGGTGGGACTTGGTGTTTAAAAGTTGGACTTGCAAGGCTGCCACATTCTATTTTTCCATGAAGTTGGATTGTATTTAAGAACAATGGTGTTTCTTTATATTTAGGCGATATTTTTTATGTTTGTGTTTTTTTGTCAGATGGTTTTATAATAATGGATTTGAATTATTTGAGTATGAATGAAATTATTTCCTTTCTTCCTGCATCTGATATTTAGATTCATATAAATGGCATGTTAGGCTTGATCATATAAGGCAAGAGAGAATGACAAGGTTGGCTAAAGAAGACCTTATAGTCAATCTCATTAAGATCACGTTGCCCACATGTAAACATTGTTTGTGATATCCCGTATTTACGTATATTTTGACTAAGTAATTATTGCATTTCTTAGGATTATGGGCTTTTGTTTTACATTTTAGATGATTTACGTGATATTATTTTATGACTTTTAACTGAAAAATTTAATTTAATGTGTTTTATTGTTATTAATTATTGTTCATTATTTAAAATGCTCTTTATTTTAAATTTGTTTATTATTGGATTTTATTATTTTATTTTACGTAGTCACTGTGTTTAAATTAGTTTTATTTAAATTGCAATTTAGAAATCATTTTCATTGGAGCAGTTTGAGACCCAAGAAGAAAAGATTGGATCTCATTTCTTTCCCTTCCTTTTTCTTTTTCATATTTTTCTTTTTCCCTTTTCTCTTTTCTTCTTTCTTTTTCCTTCATTTTCCTCCCCTGCCTCCTAGCCTATGCAAGCCCCCTCCTTTTCCCTCTTCGTGCGTTTCCCTGCAGCTCGCTACCATGCGCCGTCGTCTGGCGTCACCGCCCAGCCCACCAGCTCCACCACCCCAACCTCCCTTGTGACGCCCCCAAATTCTGCTTGAGATTGGACAAACATTTGAAGCGTCAAGATATGCAACACACGATTACCTGCCCCGTTCATGACAAATATGATACAATGTACCTAACATGTATCTAGCATTATATAATATTCGCAGCAGATAATTTTTTTTCTTTAGCAATACTATGCATCAAACTTAAAGTATTCCAAAAACTTAAAACATATTTCATACAAAAGGACATACTAAATAGCTAAGATCATAACGCTAGTCCAAAATGGCTATGATCAAAAGTGTACTGGAGATACAACTCCATAATATAAGTAGTAATTTAAGTTAATTAATATATTAACATTGACGTCGCACCATTACTTAGTCGACTGTGTCCAGTTGGTCGAATTCTGGTTCTTCTTCAGGTCCTGTGACAAAATCTACCATTCGGGTGGAAATGGTAGTGGGACTACCACAATGAGATTTGATTACAAATCTCAGCAAGTTAACAGAAAACTCACACAGGTTAATGATGGATGCATGGCAGTAAAAGTATGAATGTATAATTAAAATCATAAGTAATCATAACATAACTGGACATACCACATAACATAACTGACATAACTTAAACTAAAGCGTGAACTGAACTTCACTTGCTTAAACTGAACTAACTTCAACTTGATCTGAGACTTGACTTAACATGAAATCTTTTTCTTTATCTGCTTAAGCTTATCTTTTTGGATACTACATGGGTTCCCTAAAGCCATGTGTTCCTACCGATTATCGCATCACGTCACAGGTATCTGCATCAGTTGTGAATGCATTATGACTGGTATCTGCACCAACCGTATGTGCCACACTCTATGTGGTCCCCATACCTTATGTGCCATACTCATGATGGACCTCCACGAGAATTGAAATCTGTTTGGTATTTGCACCAGCTGAAATGTGGCTCCATCAACATTAGAGCCTGCGCGCTTTCGTGACCAGCTAGTTAGGCCCTGGCCGCTACCCATTGACTGTATTTCCTCAATTCAGAGAATTTTACACCTTATTAAACACTCTAGCGTGAACAAATGAGTTCTACTAGGATATTATCCCATCCTAACACTTAGGGTCGTGATTGACATGATTGGTCTCGAAATATACAAACTGTATACGAGATGAAACATGACTGTAGCATGAAAGGACAGAAGCCCTGATGTAACACGACATGACTTGAACATAACTCAAAATCTATGACTTACTTGAAATAGAAACATTTGTAATATGACATAATATATAATAGACAACACACTTAACATCACATACTTGCAACATTGAATATTACATGACATGACATATATGTAACAAATAATATACTTAACTTAACATGACATACTTGTAATGTATAGCAATACATGACAAAATATCTTATACAACAGATGAATAACTCATGACAGAATAAATTCTATGTAACAAGTAAATATGTAATAACTTGGCATGACACCTGTTATAACATACATATATATACTTTAGTTCCTTTACTTATCACTCATATACATTAAATTGCTAGTAAGTTAAAAGCTAACTTACCTCGATTTTTGCTTTTATAGACAACTCAAACATGATCACAAGGAACTGAAAATAGTAATTTCTAAAAGTTAAAACTTAGTCACTAATAATTAGAAGTATGGAAAAATATTAACTTAGAGTAAAATTACTATTTTTAGACTCTACATGTGAAAAATGACCATTTTACCCCTAACTTAAGGATTTTGCATCCTAACTCCAAAAATAACCAACTACCTCAAGTAAATTTTATCCTAAGTTCAAATATCAATTCAGAAAAATTTAAAACTAAACACAACCATTAAAACTCTATAAGGTCGAAATTTTACATAGGCTATTCCTTTGATTTTTGTTTCTAACTTGTTTTGATCAACCTCTTGATTCATGACATATAAAGATGTGATCTTCAAATAAAAAATCACATGGTCTAAAAAGGTGTCCTAAAACAGATCCAAACTTCAAAATCAAGATTACATGATTAAATATCAACCAAAACATAAATTTAGCCAAGAACATCATCACTTTGGCCTAACCGAATATCTCCTTGTATAAAATTTCATATCTTCATAACTAATATCAAATATAGTCAAAAAAAAATTCTAACATGTATATAAGAGGTTTAGGATCTTCAAATAAAAATATCAAAGCCATTGGATTAGGATTAAACCATAAAAGATTTAAACTTTATCAAAACTAAAACTGTTTTTCCTCTTCCAGTTTTTAGGTTTCTAGATCTAAGAAAATCTTTTACCAAAATTTTTAATCATGCAACAAATCCTCAAAAATAATTATATATACATGTTAACACTACTCCATAAACATTTCGGACTAAGATCTATCCATTAGCTTGGTCAAAAACTCCAAACTACAACACACTCTCCAGTTTATCGTCCGGATTAACCTTTCTGGGGTTTGAACAACTTTTGATCGTTCAAATGATCTCCAAATGGAACAAATAAGATATCCACGTAAACTAGACTCAGTAAGGAACAATGTATATAGAGGAAACTTTATGAGAAAATACTTACAAAAGCTTTGAATAAGGCATTCACAGGAGAGTTGCCCAGAAAAACTGCCCGAGAGAGTCTTTTGTATTTTGTCAAAGAAAAGTGTAAAGGAGAGTTGATTTTCGTGGGAAATGGACTGGAGAAACTTTTACACGAGTTATAGAAAGTGATAGAACTGAAACAAAGCTTGAGTGTTGGCCTTTTCTTTTCCAAAAAAATCAGCCTAAGATCTTTTCTCAAGATAGAGTGTGAGAGTGAAAGAGTGAAGTGACCCTTTAGATATTTTTCTTCAAAACCTTCTAGAATCTCTTTTGGAAGATCTAGCCAGCTAAGTGGGGGTGCAAACTTAGCCAAGAAGCAATACTAATGAGAACAAATTCGTGGGCCTTAATGGACCTAAATCGAATGGGCCTAAATTTTGGGGTTTTAAGAGAGTTTAGATTTCTATCAAGCCCAAATCCATCAAATATTCATCTTGGTATCAAGTGTCTAATACTATTAACTATGTGTGACTAAGATCTTGCCAAGTGTCCAAATAAAACTTCTCTAATCTAGTTTGGACATTCTTCACTGTGATTTTGAAAACACTGCACTTGATGTGTTTACTGAGGTTACTATTCACTCCGAAAAGTGAATAATAAACTTAGTACTGAAAAATCCTAAATATTCAAATGAACCTACAGTGAAAATTGTTACCGAAATTCAATCCCAAAGTACCCCAAAAAAAGAATTCATAGTTTCAAACACGCATTTTGTCCGAAAATATGAAAATGGACTTATTGTACCATAAAATCCTAAATAATCAAATGAGTCTAATCATGTAGATCATAATGAATTATGCCGCTTATAACTACCTCAAATAATTAGAATCGCACTTCTGGCACCATAGTGAGTGATAACACAAACTATGTTGACAGACTAAAACCTATGCGATTAGTCTATTCGTGAAAACTTATGGAGTTTTCACGATATTCCTAAAACCAATAGAAATTTCACCATTGAATTTCTAGCGGGCTTTTACATTCCTTCCCCAAGCTCTCTCTCTCTCTCTCTCTCTCTTTCTCTCTCTCTCTCTCTCTCTCTCTCTCTCTCTCTTTCTCTCTCCCCCTATTGGTCGTGTGGAACCCATTGGAGTTGTGCATTTTCTGCGCCGCCGTGCGCCAGCCAACGATGCCACCACCACCACCACCACAGCTTCTCCTCCCACCGGCCATTATCCCCCACCAAGCTCAACCCCAAACTCGTAGCAGTCTGCACCCACGATGCTCACCAAGCCCCACGGTTTTCTCCTATTTTCGTTGCTGTCGCTTGGCCACCGCACCACCACCAATGGCTTCCCCACCCAACGATGACCTCCCCTATCCAATCTCATGCCCCACCGTGACCGATAGCCACAACACTCTCTCTCACTCTCCCACGGCCTCTTTTCCACAAAGTTGGCCGATCTCCTTTATGAGCCGCCATGCATGGCCACCAGCCACCACCATTAACTCCACTGACCTCCATGTGCCCCTCCATGATCAACCCTAGCCTCCCGTAGCTCCCCTTCAAAATCCCCACTTTGAGACCCACGACTGTCGCTTGGAATTTGCCACTAGCCGCTGCTCCTCCAGTTTTGGCGTCACTCTCGATCTTCCCGAGTTTCCTTTCATCTTTGTAAGTATTTTTTCAAAGAACTTTCGAGATTTAAATGTATTTTTGCTCTAGCATATTTACTACAATTTGGTCAGTTGTGCCAGACTTGAAGTTTGAGGAGTATGGGGGTTGATTGGATTGGAGGAGAAGATGGGTTATTGAATTGACTTATGCTTGGTGCTTTATGTCATGTTGAATATTTTATGTGGTGTTTAATGTCATGACATTCATCATGGTGTTCATATATTTTCATGTGTTATAAATGAAAACTGAATTTTCATGTGAGAAAGAATTTTTGGGTGCATGCGTATCACGACCTTAAGCCGAGATGGGGCATTATCTCGGTGGAGCTCTTCTGGTCACTCGGGAGCGGAATATACTTAGTGACGTCCCCTGGGTTGTCGCTGGGCGACAACGAGATCGGACCGGATGGTAATGGTCTCGTGCCGACTTTGTGGTCCCTCGTGCTAGCAGGGGTTAGAGGATGCTTGGCCACGAGAGCGTTGGGTGCGAAACTGGGCATCCTTGTTACGAAGTCACTCGCATGGTCGTTACCCGTGGTGTGACGAAGGGAGCTAGGGTGTGTGGATGATCCCTTGGGGAGATTATGGTGCATACGGTTAAATTGGATATTTGGGCCATTTTCTAGAAAAATTGCGAGTTTTGGATAAAAGGATTTTATGTGAACCATTTTCTAGGAAAGTGGTGGATTATTGTTTTGGGTCATTTTCAGGAAAAATGGCGGGTAATATTTTAATGAAATGTTTTGAGCCAAAATGAAATTTTGGCATGCGTTGAAAAATATTCATTTTCGAGAAAAATGATGTCTTGGGTCTAATGCATATTCCATCATATGTTTGCATATTTGTTGATTGCATTAATGCACTTTTATCTCTTGGGTTGTTTGGGTTGTTACTTACTGAGATTCATATCTCATGTGGTATTCTTTACCTTGCGGTGCCGTTTTATGGTACCGTAAATTTTGATGCAGATATTGATGTAAAGCTTGAGGATTCGGCTCCGTCAGAGAAGTGATTTGGGATCACTTGCTCGTGTATTGGGATTTGTCTCCCACTTTTTGGCTATTTATTTGGTTTGTATTATATTTATGTTGAATAATTGTATAAATTTTTAAAGACTTTTTATTTTTGAAATCTATATTTAAATTTTTGGTAGTTTGTTGGCTAACTCTAAATTAACCGTTGTGACTTTTGTTGTGCATTTTTTGCATATTGCACACACTTGAGCACTTATCGTTGGCGTGCGTAACCTGTGTTGTCATCATCTTGATGTCACGATTTTCGCATTTCCGTACGTGGGAGTCGGGGTGTCACAGGTGGTATCAGAGTAGTTCGGTTCTGGGTAAAACCATATGTCCTATAGGTGAAGTACCATTTTTTTTTAAAGTTGTAAATTGAAATTATTTAATTTAAAGTATGTTATTTTTATTGGTTTTATTTATTTTATTGTATACTACTTTGTTTATTTGTTTTATTGTATGTTATTTTATTTTATTTGTTTTATTTTATGGTAGGTTATTTTATTTGTTTTAATTATTTTATTGTGTACTACTTCATTTGTTTTATTCATTTTGTCGTATGTTATTTTATTTTACTGGTTTTATTCTTTTTTATTTTATGTTATTATACTTTATTTTAATTTATTTTACTATATTATATTTTAATTTGTTTTGAGTAAGAGTGGGGTTAAATATTAAGCTATGGCAGGAAGATGGTACCACCGAGGATGTCATTGATAGGTATGCGTAATTAGTAAAGTATGTCTAAACTCTTATTGACTTGGGTTGCTTTTATAATATCGAGGCATGAAGGGAATGGCATGGTTTGGGTGATCTCTTTGGAGAGTAGGATAATTGAGGTCTTAGGTTCTGTGGAGTTTATGAAATAGTCTATAGAGTATGAGGTTGTAAGTTCAACCAACTCCAAGGATAGATTTATGAGAATGTCACCAAAAGGTTTAAGGTGTTGCAGACTTTAGGAAATGATTTGTTATCATTTAATGTTTTAGATTTTGAAAGTTTCGAGAGTCGATTGTTTTATTATTGGATATAAGTTCATCAATCTTACAGATTTCAAAAAGTGATTCTAATATAGTTTAAGATTTTAGAATTGCAAACTTGACGAACTGATTTATAATGAGAGTGGAGTTTTTAGTTCCGCAGGCTTGGCTTGGTGTGCTAGCTTGAATTATTTTGAGACTGATTAGGCTATAACCATTAAAGTGGGGTTGATCAGAGTTGAGCTATTGATATAGGAACTTTCAAGGAGAATATTTCTTTAGAGATGGAAGGTAATGATCTAGTTCGTGTATTTTCTGAAGATTAAAGATGTCGATCTAGTTTGAAAAATGATTGTTTTTAGCTCGAGGTTATAGTGGCAGGTTTAGGATTTGATCCATATCAAGTTTAAGGATAATAGATGTTGCGGATGTAGGAAATGATTCTTGTTGATTTCAAGAATATAGGTCCAGATGAAGGAAATGGTAGTGATGGATCACTTGCACGTTAGATGAGTATTGATTTTGGCTAAGAATGCATGAGATCGATGCGTAGTAGTGGTGAGTATGTATGGATTTTGGAGAGTACAGGTTCTAGTCTTATTGTTTGGCTTGAAGTGACTTTGGTAGGTGTTGAAGATGAGTCGATACGATAGTATTAAATTCAAGAGGCCTTGGCTTTGAGTTTTTGGTGAGTTGATTGAAGTGTATGGTTGAACCGGGTTACTTAATGGAATGGTGGTTGGCAATAATTGTTGTGATTATCTTCAGGAATTAATTGTGACTTGAGGTCACATAGGAATTTAAATTGTGAGGCTATACTTTCCTTTGGAGATTGAGCGTCCAGTTGCGAGAATTATGGACTTTGTTATTTAACTTGAAGAGAGATTGTTGGGTCACCAATGTGTGGTGTATGATTAATGCTTGGAAGTTGAAGCTTAGGCATCAACGGTACATAATCAAGTATGTGAGTTAATAAAGCATTAGGATCCATTGGTGTTGTGCAATAGTTTTTTTTTTGGATTGAAGATTTGAGGAGTATGGCTTGCCTTGAGGTTTAATAGTAATGTGCTATTGAAGGAACTAGTCATGCTAATACTAGCTTATAGGAGTAGAAGTAGGTGGGCAGGTTACCAAGAAGGTTTCGAAAATATTTTGGTGAAGTCAATGGTGGTTCGTAGTGAGTTTAGTCACTGCTAGATTAGATGATATTCAGAATTTAGTTGATGAGCTTTTGGTTTAGGTTGTTAGGTAGTAGCTTATAGGCACTTTTATTGGTTGGCCGGATTGGATTTGAGCCTTTTAGGGTATGTTCCTTATCTTAGATGAGATGGGGGTATTTTGGGGTGATGTTACTTGTTTTCAATTTGGGATGTTGAGGTTGATTGATACTAGTTTTCTGTCAATGATGATGCATGTATTTTGTGGAATATTGATTTTGATTAAAGCAACGGAGTTAATTGAGAAATATTAGTGATAAATCATGGTTTTGGGAAAGAGAGTATTTTCTACCAAAATGTGGTAATAGTTTTCTGGTTAGTAGGTATGGAGCCAACTTGTACTCGATAGTGTTGTTTTTTATGAGGACATAAATTTTATGCATGTGGTGAATTATCAGAATACACAGCTGGAGCGTGATATTTTGGTTGTAATTAGGAATTCAAATTTTGTGCTAATTTTGAGGAATTAGTGGTGTCTTGAAATTTTGAGACTATACTTGTAGTTGGAGATTAATCACTCAGTTATAACAATTATATTATTGATGGTTAACTTTGGAAGTGGCCATTAGGTTACCAAGGGTAAAATACAATGGAGGTTTGGAAGTTATAGCATAAGAGTCGATTGAGGTTAGCATAGATTATTGTATGGAGCTATTAATCATTGGAATTTACTGGATGTTGTATTAAGGTTCTTGTGGAAATAGATTTTGGATAACATAGCCACCCTAGGAGTACTAGGTGTGATGTGTCACTGGGGGACTAGTGCGAGTATGATAGAATCACCTACAGGAGTAGACTTGGGAGAGCATTACTCATGCTTGTTTGGAAGTTGTTGATGGTATGTTTTTCTCAAGCATGTTCTGAGTTGTATCTTGTAACTGCCTTTGTGTTAATGTTTGACCTTACAAATTTTGAGAACGAAATTTTATTTTAAGGGGGGAGGATGTGATACCTCATATTACGTGTATTTTGACTACGTAATTATTGCATTTCTTAGGATTATGAGCTATCTTGTTTTACATTTTAGATGATTTACATGATATTATTTAATGACTTTTAATTGTGAAATTTAATTCAATGTATTTTATTTTTATTAATTATTGTAAATTATTTAAAATGCTCTTTATTTTAAATTAGTTTATTGTTGGAGTTTATATTTTATTTTACTTAGTCACTATGTTTAAATTAGTTTTATTTAAATTGTCGTTTCGAAATCATTTTCATTGGATCAGTTTGAGACCCAAGATGAAAAGACTGAATCTCATTTCTTTCCCTTCCTTTTTCTTTTTCCTCTTTTTCTTTTTCCCCTTTCTCTTTTCTTATTTCTTTTTCCTTCCTTTTCCTCCCCTGCCTCCCAGCCCATGTGAGCCCCCCCCCCTTTTCCCTCTCCGTGCGTTTCCTCCCAGCTCGCCAGCGTGCGCCGCCGTCTGGCGTCACCGCCCAACCCACCAGCTCCATTACACTCCGGCAACCTCCCCCACCCTAACCTCCTTCCCCACGCTCTCTCTCTCTCTCTTTCTCGCTGCTGGCCATGTGGAACCCATTGGGGTTGTGCATTTTCTACGCCGCCCAATGGCGCCACCACCACCACCATAGCTTCCCCTCCCGCCAGCCATTATTCCCCACCAAGCTCAGCCCTAACTTGCAGCCATCCGCTCCCACGAAGTTCACCAAGCCCCACGGTTTTGGCATCACCCTCAATCATCCTGAGTTGCCTTTCGTCTTTGTAAGTATTTTTCTAAAGAACTTTTGATATTTAAATGTACTTTTGCTCTAACATATTTACTGCAATTTAGTTGGTTGTGCCAGACTTGAAGTCCGAGGAGTATGGTGGTCTGTTGGATTGGAGGAGAAGATGGGTTATTGAATTGGCTTATGCTTGGTGCTTTATGTCATGTTGAATATTTTATGTGGTGTTTAATGTCATGGCATTCATCATGGTGTTCATACATTTTCATGTGTTATAAATGAAAACTAGGTTTTCATGTGAGAAATGATTTTTGAGTGCGTGCGTATCACGACCCCAAGTCGAGATGGGGCATTATCTCGATGGAGCTTCTCTGGTCACTCTAGAGCGGAATATACTGAGTGATGTCCCCTGGGTTGTCGCTGGGTGACAACGGGATCAGTCCGGATGGTAATGGTCTCGTGCCGACTCTGTGGTCCCTCTTGCTAGCAGGAGTTAGAGGATGCTTGGCCATGAAAGCGTTGGGCGCGAAACTGGGCATCCTTGTTACGAAGTCACTCGCACGATCGTTACTCGTGGTGTGACAAAGGGAGCCAAGGTGTGCGGATGATCCTTAGGGGAGACCATCGTGCATACGGTTAAATTGGATATGTGAACCATTTTTTAGGAAAATGGTTGATTATTGTTTTAGGCTATTTTTGGAAAAAATAACTGGAAATGTTTTAATGGAATGTTTTGGGCCAAAATAAGATTTTTGCGTGCATTGGAAAATATTCATTTTCGGGAAAAATGATATTTTCGGTCTAATGCATATTCCATGATATGCATGCATATTTGTTGGTCACATTAATGTACTTTTTCTCTTGCATTGTTTAGGTTGTTACTTACTGAGATTCATATCTCATGTGGTATTCCTTACCCTATGGTACCGTTTTATGGTACCGTAAATTTTGATGTAGATACTGATGTACAGCTTGAGGATTCGTCTCCACCTGAAAAGTGATTTGGGATCACTTGCTCATGTATTGGGATTTGTCTTTCACTTTTTGGCTATGTATTTGATTTGTATTATATTTATGTTAGATAACTGTATAACTTTTTAAAGGCTTTTTATTTTGAAAATATGTATTTAAATTTTTGGTACTTAGTTGGCTAACTCTTAATTAACCATTACGACTTTTGTTGTGCACTTTTTGCATGTTGCACATATTTGAGCACTTATTGTTGGGTGCGTGACCCGTTTTGTCATCATCCCAACGTCACGATTCTCACGTTTCCATACATTGGAGTCAGGGTGTCACATTGTCTATGGAAACAACTAAAAGAAAACCATTTGGAAATATAACTAGAGTATCTTTTCCATTGCAATTAGTTCACTCAGACATCTATCACCCAATGACTATGAGGGCAAGATATGAGGGTGTCTACTTTATCACATTTATAGATGATTTTTTATATTATTGTCATATCTATGTAATCTCCCATAAGTCTGAAGCATTGAAGTGCTTAGGTAATACCTAAGCATGATTGAGAATAAGTTAGACAAAAGCTTAAAATGAGGACTGACCGCGGACGTGATTATATGCTTGAGAAATTTAAAAAGCTCTGTGATGAAAAAGGAATTGAGAGATAATTGACTAAGTACGTCGCTAAAAAAGGAAAAATTGGACATTGCTTGAAATGGTTAAATCAATGATGGTGCAAGAAAACTTACCAATTTCATATTGGGGGATGCACTTTTGACTGTTACCTACATTCTTAACCGAATGTCTTCCAAATCAGTATCTTCCACACCTCATATAAACTATGGACCGGTGAGAACTCATTTTGAATAACTTGTAGCCATGGGTTCAGCGAATTTTGTTCATGATACCTAGAACACCCTAAAAGATATTTGCTAATGGGAAACAATCTAATAGAAGTGTGATTAAGATTGAGTCGTGAGATGTGGATTTCATAGATGATGAGTTTCTAATTAGGCGTGACGTTGATAGGAGTTTGAAACTCCAGGAAATTGTGGGTCAATTGTGGGTCAAGAGGAAGGTGCTCTAAGTGGTCTAGTTGAGAATGAAGAAGAAATTCGTTAAGCTCCTACAGATTGTGAGAGTGACTTGCCTCTGAGTGGGAGTACACCACTTGTTAATCAACCATAATAACCTCAGTCGTGTCAAAGCACATGTGAAAGTGTTCATTGTCTTCATTTTGAGATTGAAGGAGAAGCTTTCATGGTAGCTTCGCAAGATGATGATGAGCCTGGGACAATTTATGAGACTCTTTTGTTTTCTATTAAAGTTGAGTAGATGAAAACACTATATGATGAAAGAGTCTATAAGGACCAACCAGGTCTAGGATATGGTAGATCAACCATCAGGGTGCAAGACCATTGTGAACAAATGGGTTCTAAAGGTCAAGCATAAGTTGGATGGATCAATAGAAAGGTATAAAGTTTGCTTAGTGGAAAAATGATATACCCAGTAGGAGGGTATAAACTATGAGAAATCCTTCCAACCAGCGGTACAGTTTACCTCGATTCACCTGATTATAGCCATAGTAGCATACATGGATTTCGAACTCTATCAGATGGATGTTAAGACACCATTTCTCAATAGATAATTAGATGATGAGATCTATATGGATCAAACAATAGGCTTTGTGATCAAAGGTCAAGATCGCAAAGTGTGCAAGCTCAAACAATCTATATATGCCTTAAAGTAATCATCTAGACAATGGTATCTTAGATTATTGAGATTATCTAATGGGTTTACCATGATCGAGACATTCTCTTGAATGGGTTTACCATGATCGAGGAGGACTATTGAGATTATGTCAAATGGTCTAAGAAGATCTTCATTAATTGTCATTGTATGTTGACGTCTCACTACTGCTGGAAATGAAAAATAATTGATGGTCACTACAAAAGAATGGTTATCCTTCAATTTTGAGATGAAATATATGAGTGAGGTAAAATACATTCTGGGAGTTAAGATCTACAAAGATTAATCAAAGAGACTTTTTTGTTTGTCCCAACAAACTTACATAAAAAAGTTCTCAAGTGCTTCCAAATGTGTGAATATAAACCCATTGATACCCTTATTACTATAGGTGAGAGCTTGTCTCAAGATATGTGTTCTAAGACTCAAAGTGAAATGGGAAAGATGACCCATGCCCCTTATGCTAATGTTATGGGTGGCTTGATATGCACAATGATGTATACTTGACCATACATATGCTATGCAATTGGCTTAGTGAGTATATTCCAATCTAACCCAGATTGGATCACTAGAAAGTAGTTAAGACGATTCTAAGATATCTAAAGGAAATTGTGGACTTTTATGCTGTCAGGGTCCATATTTGTAGTTGGGTAGTTACAATGATGTTGATTGAGGCAGTGGCCTAGATGGGTGCAAATCAACCACAAGTATGTTTTTTTGCTCAACAATGGCACCATTTCATGGAGTAGCAAGAAACAACACTTTATAGACTTATCCACCATGCAAGCAAAGTACATAGTTGGTTCAATAGCAGTTTAAGAAGCTATTTGGTTACGGAGGTTCCTCAAACATCTAGATAACGGCATAGATACTTCAAATCTGGTGACGATATATTCTGAGACATCATGATAGCTCTTGCATATGTTAAGGACTCAAAGTATCATGTAAGAACTAAACACATAGATATCAGATATCACTATCTTAGAGACAAGGTAGCGCAAAAAGAAGTGATTCTGAAATACCTTTCTACTAGTCGCATGGTTGCTGATCCCTTGACAAAGCCTATAGCAAGATATGCTTTTGTGGCTCATGTTAGGAATTTAGAACTGTGCAAATTGTGAAGGTAATTTTTGTTTCAATTGATATTGAGATGTAAACTTTCCTCTGATGACCAAGATTGTTTTTGTTGTTTTTTTGTTTTTAGTAAGCGTTCTATGCATTTTATTATATATTGTTTAATTTGGCCCAAAAAAAGAGGAATAACACGTTGAGAAATTAGGTTGGAATAGAAGGCATATGAGATCTTGAGGAAGGCCCAAGCCCATGAGGAATTTGACTTTGTAGTGAAATTAGAGTTTTGGAGCCCATTGGAATTAGGGTACATGACTACCTTAGGGAATGAATTCCCTCTTGCCATATGTCATACATGCAAGAAGACTTTCTTGTGAGATACTAGTATGGTGACACTTGTCACTATGGGGGAGAGCTTCTAGAAGGTAGATGAAGAGACATGAAAATTTGAAACTTGTGGGAAGCCCAAAGGGCATGCACTACAACCATAAAGGGTCATGATTTGATTTTTGCCAAGGTAAAGAATCTTGTCTTGGGAATGGGAAAAATCTTGTTGGAAAAAAGGGTCACACGCCTACTAGGGTCTCTAGAAGGACTTTTGTAAGAAAATCCCTTGAGGTGGACGGCTAGGGTAAGGAACTTTGTAAACTTTTGCCACCTTTGTGACCAATCATTGGTAGAGGAAAATCTTCTTGGGAAGAAATGGATATTTCGGCCACCATGCACAAACACATTCCTCACATGCCACATGGCACAAATGCACACTTGTAGGAGATTGAGGAAGATCCTAACTAGATGAAATACCATTTTGCCATGAGATTCATTGAATTAAGACATAAAATGAAGGGCAATTAGGGGTTGGAGGTTTCAGTTTTAAAAGGGAGGCGCCACTTCTCCAAAAGCTCCGTGTGTTTCCAACACAATCAAATGATGGAGAAGGGGAAGAGGGTTAAGGGTGAGGTAACACTGGAATCCATGCAAATAAGCTTAGCTTGTACAAAAAGCCTCTTATGTCTCTAAAAGGGAGAGGATGCTGAAAACCCTATTTTGTTTTAGTCACTTGGAGGACTTTCTCTTGAAGCTTTCGGCCACCACCTCTCTCTACTTTCCATCACTTTCTCACCATCCAAACACCACCCACGTTACTCTCTTTTCTTTTAAACACCATTTTGAGGGCAATCAAAATTAAAGGATACCTTCTAAGGAGGAAATCACATAAGGTATGAAGCCAAAAACTACATTTCCAATTCACCACACACACAACCATGAGAGGCAAGTTTTGGTTTTAGCAAGTTCACCATGAACTCATGCTCTCACATGCACACACACTCGAGCTAGAGGAAGTTAGCTTTTGTTTTGTGGAGTTTCTCATTTGAGCTCACACATACACACACGGTTTTAGGATTTATTTTTAAACTAGGGTTTGAGTTGATGCAAGTTTCAGACTTGAGGAATGGAGGTCCAAAATATTGGGAGCTTTTCCTTAGACTAGATGTCATGAGCTTACACATACACACACAGGTGAGTGTTTTAAGTAACCGAACCTAATGATTTTTGTATATATATTTTCAGCTTGCTTATTTATCGATTGTGGATTTTTGCAAGTAAACTTCTAACTTGTACTTGATATTTTATTTATATGCAATGTGAACTTATTTGTTGTTTGGTTGTTTGATTATGCTTGATATGATGATGCTTTTCTATGTGATATAATTGGATCCGTGTGTGAATGATCAACCTTTGATTGAAATGGTTCATTGTGGTTATCTTATATCATGAATATGGAGTGGATTTTTGCCATACTTAGGGTTTATTGTTTTTGCATGATTCTTGACATGCTCATGAAGATTGTCTCTTTGCCTAATCTTTTAAAGAGACTAAACTCAAAGAAATGCTTATTTTTCCTAAACATTCTCACTTATATGTTTCGGCTACACATGGAGGTTTCATTGATAAAGTTTTTTTAAGAACATTAGAAGATTCTAAGTTCATGAAAGTTGATGAAATGTATATTCGAATAATAGGTTTCGGCCGTGACCATAGATGAAGGGTTAGCATGATGTGATTAAATTTTTAAAGGCATAATATTAATTCTCGTGCATGCTAGTGTTTATGTGTCTTGGCCATTGCATGATACATGTGAAGTTGTGAATGTTAACTTTTTGTTTGTTGATTGAATGTCTTAGAATTTATGAAAAGTAACATGGTTGCATGTTCTAATATTTTCAAGCTGTAATGCAAAATGTACAAGGATATGCATGATTGTTTGTAATATGGTCATGTCACATGCATTGGTTTTTGTGAAACTTTTCAAATATAACAGGAGTCTTTTAAAAGTTTTTTTATAACCCCAAATGCTAGGATTGAGAAATGCCTTAGTGGAACTCCTCTGTCCACCCAAGAGTGTCTAAAATGAAGTGGTAACTCCTGAGTTGAGGAAGGATAGTTGGCAAACATTGAATGGTGTAACACCCCGTATTTTAGTATATTTTTAACGAAGGATTATTTTAATTAATTTAAGGATTTATTATCTTATTTTAAAATTAAGAAAGTTTTTAAATATTATTTTATAATATTTTAAGTTGTAAAAATTAATTTCTTATGTGTTTTCTTAGTGTTATTTATTGTTTTGTATTTAAAGTGATCTTTAATTTAAATTGGGTTGTTTTTGGAGTTTAAAATTATTATTGTTTTAATTAAGCATTTCACTGCATTTGAATTTTTTTATTTAACTAGTAGTTTTAAAATCTTCTTCGTTGGATCATTTCGAAACTCAAGATGAAGTCTGGATCTCTCTTTTTTCCCTCCTCTTTTCTTCTTTCTTCCATTTTTCTTTCTTTTTCCCTCCTCTCTGGCGTACGCCCTCTCTCTCCCAGCCCGACCCTTTCTCTCTCCTCTCCTCCCCCGTGCTTCGGTCTTCTCCACCCAGCGCCGCCGTTGGCCTTCAGTGACCCTCACTGCCGGTGCCGTTTGACTCCCCAGCTGCCAGCGACCATCCCCCTTCAATTTTAGGCCACCCCTTGCCGCCGTTTGCCTCCGAGAGCCGTGCGAAGCCGCGGCACTTCTTCACCCATTTCGCTGCCGTCTGGCCACCATTGGCCACCATTTCTTCGCCACTTCTTCACCGGCCCTCTAGCAACATTTTCGACCCAACCCCAGCCCCGATCCGTCGCCGGTAAAGCCCAGCAGAGCTCACAACCGATTTTACATTTTCGGACTTCTACCGCCGTTTCGGCCGCCACCCACTGCCAAAGGCCACCACCATTAGCTTCACCACCTCCCATAGGCCCTACCCTACCGTTCCCAAGTCTTCTTTTGACCCCGTGTAAATTTTGGGTTCTCTATGTTTTCGGTCACAGTGTTTTTACACTATGAAGTTGCGGCTTTTGTGCTTTCCAGCTCTCTCGTGATCCTCCAAAAATATTTTTATAGCCTTGTAAGTATTTCCTAAAAAATCTTTTGAGATTTAAATATATTTTTTGCACTAATTATTTACACTGTGTTCTGGTTGGTTCCAAACTGAGTCCGAGGAGAATTCGGGGGTGGATGGATTGAGGACGGAGAAATTGTGTATTGGTTATGTTGTGTTCTGATTGGTTGTTGGTTGTGATTATTGTGAGTTGGTACATTGCATATTGCACGCATGTTCATGTTTGTAAAATGAAAACTGGGTTTTCGAGTAATTGCATTAATGATCATGTGGTTATTTTGAAAACTGGGTTTTCATGAGAAAATGGATTTTTTGGTGCGTGTCTATCACGACCCCAAGCCGAGATGGGGTATTATCTCAGTGGAGCTACTCTGGTCATTCGGGAGCGGAATATACTGAATGACGTCCGCTGGGTTGTCGCCGGGCGACAACGGGATCGAACGTTGGACGTGCCAACTCCGTGGCCCTTCTGCTGGCGGGGGCTAGAGGATGACCTGGCCACGAACGCACTGGGTGCAGAACTGGGCATAGCTCGTAAATTAGCCAGGACGTGCGGATGGTCCATAGGGGAGACCATGGTGCATATGAATTAATGGATAAATGGAAAATAGCTGTTTTCTGGGAAAATAGCGTGAGTTGATTTTATGTGTCATTTTCTGAAAAAATGACGGAATAATATTTTTGGGCCAAAATGTGATTTTTTGGCATGTGTTGCATTTATAGCATACTGCATCACGGGGCATGCATGATTAGTTGCTTAAATATGTTTTTATTTCAGGATTGGTTAGGTTATAATTTACCTGTGGTACCATTTAATGGTACTGCAGATTTTGATTATGATGATGCAGGTGCCGAGCCTGAGGATTTGGCTCCGCCGGAGAAGTGATATGTGATCACTCGAGTTATGTTTTTATTTTCTACTTTTGTATATTTTATGGGACATTTGGTTTATGTTTTAAACACTTTGTATTTGGATATCTGTATTAAACTAAAATTCTAGTACTAATGACTTAATTATTATTATCTGCTGCGTATTTCGTTGTGCACTGTTTATTTGTTGCACACACTTGGCACTTGTTCGTTGGGATGTGTGACCGTGTGTCATCATCATGACGTCACGATTCCCAAGGCTTTTTGTACGTGGGAGTCGGGGTGTCACAAATGGTCTCTAGAAGAAAAGGATACCAGAGCGAGATTGCACCTAATGCTAGTAAGTGCCCTACGGTGAAGGTGAAAAGCAAACTTCCATAATATGAATTATTAAAAGTAAGTTGTAGTTACCTTGGTCAAAGTGACCAATGGTTGATGCGGTAACTAGCGGGGAACACATGATGTATAGGGGAGCCGTGAGGTATCCATTTATAAGTTAAAAGTCAAAAAAAGGGCTTGAGCTCCAAGTTATGCTATGTTATATGAACAAGAATATGAGCTCATAAGTATGTTAAATGAACAAGTATGAAATGATGAAAAGATGTCTTATGAAAGAAAAGGGTTATGAAAGTCATGATGTACACGATATTTTTAAAAAGTCAAATGCATAAGTAAAGTTTCATGTCCATGCATTCATTTTGAGTTTTTTTACATATGCTTACGATATATGTTACATATCATTTGTTTACTTACTGAAATTTTTTAAAATCTCACTGTTGAAATTTTTACTACCATTCTCCTATTCGGAATAGTAGAGGTTGTGACTGGAACCCAAGAGGATAGTAATGGTGAAATGCAAGAGACCAGCTTCCCAGATTCCTAAGGAGTCTCCGCAGAGATGCGAGGCCTCTCAAGAGTCATCTATTTTAGAAAGATTGGAAATTGCCGACCAATTCATCACTGAGGTGTTGCAGCTTTTTGAGCAATTGAGGAGGATTTTGAATCAGGACAATGCCAAGTAGGATCGGCCTCACTAAAGGGCTTATGTTATGGAACCATTTTGATAAATGACTTATTTTGATGACACTTGATGTAATGGTCCCACTTTTTGAGAGTTTCTTTTAGAACAATTAAGTCTCTTGATGACTATTATGAAAATTTTTGCTCTGGGATTTATGTGTTTCAGTATCATGAAATATGTCTTATTTATTTGATCTAAGTAGACTTTCCACTGCGATATACTGCATACTGTTAGATATGATCAATAGGTGCGTTGCATCTTAATTATCATGTACGAGGGGTATGCAACCTTATGTTACATGTCCCAACGCTTTAGTCACCGTTACATCCTAAATGGGGGCAAGGGGCGTCACATTTCCTTTGGGTTATTAATGCAATATGATTTTATTAAATTCTTGTCTTTATCATATTATTTTTCAGATACACACACAAGGTATGTCAACAGGTTGAGTTGCGAGTAGAGATGAGACATTGTGTCCCTTTGTATTTGCCTAAGGGGATAGGTTGGTTGACACAAAAATATGTCACCTTAGTGGGAGCTAAGATGAGATCCATTGTATTGAGAGGACCATACATGGATATCCCACAATCCATATAACCTTTGGTTAGCTAGATATGAGATCCTCTTTGGCGTCTTGAAAGTGAGCAAATGGAGGGACTCAGGTTAGACGCTTAAAGAGCGACTAGAATAAGATCTCTATGGTGTTAATATAGGCATATGCTCTTTAAGAAAGATAAATCTACCATAGCATGTATTTCATACTATTTGTGCTTATTTGACCAAATGATGAAGTGAGAAAAATGTTCACTTTTTTTCTCACCGTGTGTCTCATGTTTTATTGAATGCTCTTTATTTACCTTTGACTATGTCATAAGATAGAGGTTGTGATATCTATTACTTTGGCATGCTATCTATGGACATGATTGATATGGTCTAAAAAGGCATTGCTAGGAAAGTGGTTCGACCAAAGTTGAATAACATGAGAGCGAAGGGAAGATTATTCAACATTGTATCTTCAATCATATCTTTTATGGTGTTTGCTGACGTGAAACTATAGTTCTACATATTAGTAGCGACTAAGGTTGTGGAAATGATTTGAAGGTAGTTAAACATTGTTTTGAGTTTTTTGAAACTCAAGAGGGTTCGGAAATGCTTGATCTGATACTATCGAATGAGTCTAGGGCATGACAAGACACTTAGGGATGTTTCTATGCTGGTATTCTCTAAGATAGATTTTATAGTGCTCCCACCTTTCTTTTGCATGTGTGCTTAATGGTCGCACAACCAATTTGTTTGTATCAATAAGATTGAGAATGATTTAGAGATGCAAACTTGGGGCTATGCCTACTGTGTGTAAGTAAGAGATGTGAATTGGAGAGGTGCCCACGTGGGCATACCTCTCCTTTTCTGTGCTATAAAGGCATGTAAATTAAGGCCATGTGTTATATTTCAAATTGAAAGTGAAAAATGAGGATTAAAGGCTAGCCTTAAAAGGCCAGTCGTGAGTGGTGCATAGGAATGGCTATATATTCCTTAGCTAGTTCCCACACCATTCTTAACAAGCACATAATCTCTCTCTATTTTTATTTTCCATTGAGTAAGCATTTATGCTATGGGGGTTTTTTGAGTGTTACTCTAATTTATTTAACGTAGTACACTTCACCATCAAGAGGAGACTCTTGAGGCTTATTGAATTTTTGGGCTAGGTTGGATAAACTCGTGAAGCAATTCGGAAAACTGTACTTAAGGTATTCCGTTGTACACTCTTACACTACCTGATTACAGTACAAATAAAGTTTGGAGAACTTGGCAAGCCCAAAATCACCAAACCCCATTTTTCCATTCACACCATCAAAAGTTGGGCTCTCATGGCTTGACCCATATGCACTGCCTATGGAACAACTATGGAAATGATTATGCTTATTAGATTATGGGTATTCGTTTGTCCATTCAAATCCTTTCTAAGGTGTCGTGGATAGTGAGTTGAGATAAGATAAGATTAATTAAGATAAAAGTTAAAAATTAAATAAAATATTGTTAGAATATTATTTTTTAATATTATTATTTTGAGATTTAAAAATGTTGAATTGTTTATTATATTTTATGTGAGAATTTGAGACAATTGTAATGATAAGATGAGATAAAATTAATTAGATTAGATTAAACACTTTTTGTATCCAAACGGAGATCAAAATGGATGATTTGATCAAGAAACAAAAAAAAAAAAAACATTAAATATTCATGTAAGGTTTATTCAATACGAAAATTCTGTATGGAGTATATAAAATATTATAAAACTTACGTAATGTGTCTATCTCTCTCCAGAATTACGTTATCTAATTTGGTTAGACAATTAATAAAGGATTGTCCGCATCTTACTTATATTATCAATTTATTTCAGATATAGTTCTAAACGAAATTGTTAATAATTCTCAACTCACTCTCACATGCACACACGTGTTCATGTGTTCACATATGCATGCACAACTTGCGTATATAGTATTTTATAACATGGTTTGTTTCTCGAGAAAGACAGCATCATAGTCATGTTCATGTTGGCTCCTCAACAGATATTAACAAATACAAATAAATATATGCGTGTGTGTTTTTTTAAGCATCGATCTTAGCTTGGTGACAACCACATTAAAGAAAGGAAAAAACCAAAGATACTTGGAAAAACGTCCTTTTTTCATGTCGAGGTTCGTGGGTTCCATTCTATAATTAACAGCTATATCATATATATATATATATATACACACTAAGGAAACGTAGGATTGTAGCTCAATTTAATAACTTATAAGAAACCCCATAATCTTCTAGATCGACCCCATTAAATTAAACTAAAACGACACTGTTTTGTACGTATTATGTTCAAGTAACTATATGTTGTTTTTTAATTAATCGATGTTTAGCTGATCCTCTTTCATAAACAAAACCGAATAGCTCCGTGACCATGATGATGGGTACTTTGGCGGCTTAAAAAAACCAGACCAGCAAGCTGATGATCATCAAGTAGTACTTAATTACTTGTAATTAAGATGCCAAGTGGAGTGCAACCTAAGCAAGCTTAATCTTTTATTAATTATCAGCTAATTAATTAATTAATTAATTAATTAATATCATAATTAATTTATCTGTCTCTTTCATCTGCTTATCATGTAAAGTCTAAGGCCTGATCTTAACAAAGAGACTTGCCAGGGCTAGTGGCAGTAGTCGGTGGGTATGCATTATGTAATACTAGAGAGGGAGAGAGAGAGAGAGAGAGTATACATAAATTATAATGAAGTTGGACTCTTTATTTTATTGACGGTGGAAAGGAAGCTGGAGGAATCATTATAGCTAGTTTTGAACTGATTTTAGTGAAGTAATTTATAGTCGGTGAGCCCCAAAAAGGACATATATGAACTTATATAATTATGACGTGCGTGCAACTTTTTTTTATACTCTTATATACCGTTTGTTTTTTTTTTATGAATTAAGATAAAAATTAAAAGTTAAATAAAATAATATTAAAATATATTATTTGTTTTTTTAAGATGAATTAAGATGAAAATTAAAAGTTAAATAAAATATTATTAAAATATATATTTTTTAATATTATTTTATTTTGAGATTTAAAAAAATTAAATTGTTTATTTTATTTTGTGTGAAAATTTAAAAAAAATTGTAATAATTAGATTAGATGAGATGAGATAAATAGAATTGAACTATAAAAACAAATGAGGCCATTTTATTTTTATAAAATATTATTTTTTATAAATTATTTTATTAAAATATCTATTATTTAAAACATAATTGTATAAATTGTTGTAAAGCAATTGTACTTTAAAATATCCATCGGATTGTATAAAGAGTTCTTTTACACCCTTTATTCAACCTTATTTTAAAGCACAATTTTTTAAACCCTTGATGTAATTTTTAACGAAACATTTTTTAAGGCAAATATTCATCAGGAGATTTCAGGAATTTAACAAAATATATAAAAAAAATTTCTTATTTTGAACCAAATTTCTTGTCCCAAAAAATGTCCAGAATGAGTATATTTCTTCTACTAAATTTGTGTGCATGAAATTAAATACAAATCATGACAGGAATGCTCTCAGACATGAAATTGGTGGCCAGAGACATGCAGCTTTTATTATATATATAATATATATGATTTGGCAATGGTGGATCCTATAAAAAAAAATACTAATAATTTTGGCAATGGTGGTGCAAGGGGATTTCCTCCCACTTCACAAGTCCATTGGGTTTCGACTCAATATCCGACCCCAAGATTCAAACTTGTCCCTAAAGTAAGTCGTCTATAAGGCAAAGTAAATAAGGATGGCTGATGGGATGGATAGACATGAAATCGCTCGGTCACGCTATACTCATGAGGACTTGTACAGGGCAGAACGAGAAAGACGGAGAACCCTTGATCCTCTAATGTGGGGACATCGACGGACCACCGAAGGTAAAGTAAATCGGGGAATCAAGTTATATTAATAATACCACCATCCGAGCTACACATCATATCAATGAAGCTATCGTAGAGGCACACTGTCTTAAATGACTCTGACAAAAGGAATAATAAATGACACGGACTTTATGGGGATAGACACGATCTGCCCCCCCGGCTCCTGGTATAAATAACAACTTTCAAGTACGATAAACTCTCTCTGATCCCTATTCTCTCTCTTTTATTTATAAACTTATAAGACATTTTACTAATTTTGGCATTAGATACTCCTCGAATCCAAGGCCGCCCTCTCCACGTTATCTTCTTCTCTATTTTCGCAATCCCAATTCGAAATATCTAAGTTATTGGAACCTGCTCCAAAACTGTATAAAACACGACGTTAACAGTTGGGACCAAAGGTCAATAGCTATAGCTTCACACAGACTATGCAGATGCAATCAGGTTTACTATTAAAAATTTAATATTTTTATGTAGAACCTATTTTTTTTAAAGAGAATACACGAAATTTTTGTACATTAAAATTAAATACAAATATCATTTCCCGACCAGATCAAAAAGAAAAAGAAAGTGGACATCTAGTAAGTAGTGCATATTATTGCTTGCACTCTACAATATAATATTGCCTTGAACCAGTGCTTAGTTGTAGACTTGGCTTAAAGCATCGGAATTTGAAAGTGATCATGACCATGATCAAAATTTATGACTGTAGGCACTAACACTTTAGTCCTAGAAATATAAAAAGATTAGATATAATATCATTAGTTATAAATATGATCATCAATGGTCATATTTGAGTAGTAATGTTGATAATCTATATTTTAAAGTTGAATTGATGAAGATCCAAGTGCAATTAAGGATTCTTACAAATAAGTATGATCTAACGATCAAGATTAGTCCATGTTTGGGTAAATATATGAGATCATGAGAATTTCTCGTAATTTTGTTTCTAAATATCACTCAAATACAAAATCTTTTTAAATTTTAATTTTATTTTTATTTTCATTTAATAATTATCCAAACACTAAAAAACAATACAACTTTTTTAAAGTTCTAAACAAAATATAAAAATCAATACAATATTTTTAAATTGCAAAAGAAAAATAGTATTAAAAATAATTTTTGAATAATTTTTTAACTTTATAATTTTTTTATTCAATTTTTTCTCTATCATTTTTCAAAATGCAATAAAACATCTTAACTCAAACTATTTTGTTACTATTTACACTTGTCGGTCGTTTAGTAGCACGGTCCTTTGGAAAATAATTGATCTAGAGCCATTTTATTCCTCGAAAATTAGATGTTATCCCTAATTAAGATCCTAAATTGTGCATGATTGTATATAGAAATATGGTGAATGGAAATTCACATCTAGATGTGAATTGAGCATTAATTCCTTGAATATTATAAATGGAATATGAGCTAGTTCCAACCAGAAGGATGAGCCTTGAGCTATACCATTTATGATATTTCATTAAAATACTAATTCTTTTAAAATATGAACACAGATGGAATCTTGGGCGCCTCCTCTCAGATGGTTACACACAATTAAGGATTTAGAATGATTAATTAAGGCCATCAATAGCAGTAGCGTTCCTCATGCATGTTTAAGGATTCAGAATGATTATTTATTTATTTATTTATTTTAACTTCGGTTAGCAATTATGAATCTTTTGAATGTCGAGAAGTCCAGCAATATGCAGACTCGCGCCATAGTGGTCGGAGGTCGGTGAATTTTCATTCATTGGGTGATAAGTTGGCGAATTTAGCCTTCCACCCAATAAGAATTTTCATGGAAACTTTTTCAGCTATGTTTGGTCAATGATGTGATATGAGATCATTTCAGACGGCCACACTATTATTTAAACACTATTTATTTTTTTATTAATATTCATTACTTTTATGCAATTATTTACAGAATACCTGAAATTACCATAACATTCAAACGTGCTGATTATGATGTTTCAGCGAAACCCAAGTTCTTTCAATATTTTATTCTTAGATTTCCTAGGTAAAACCTCACTGTTGTTCCAACCTATAGGTAATATAATTTTCTTTTCGTGTCTTTTCTTTAAAAGAAAAGAGATTGTTTATTCTCAAAATTATTACTCCTTTTACAACACTCCAAATTATCTAAGTTATTGCTTAATTCCCCAATTTGAAATTTTGGAGCGTAAAGTGACAAGTGTACATTTTTGGTCAAGAATTAGGGCCTGCTTAGTTTCATAGATGGTCTCATCTCAACATCTAAACACCATTTAAATATAAATATTTTTTAATTTCAAATTTCAAAATTTTCATTTAATTATTACATAATCATTAAAATTTTTCTAATTAATTTCAAAACACAAAAACAATTCAACTTTTTTAAATCCTAAAAAAAAATATTAAAAAAAATATTTTAACTTTATAATATTTTTATTTAACTTTTTCGCTCTCATTTTTCAAAATCTCATAAAACATTTTAACTTAAACCATTCCATTACTATTCACAAATTATATATCTCACTATTATTCCCATATTTCTCATTTAATCTCATGATGTTATCTATATAACCAAATGAGGCCTTAGTGTATATACCAGTCAATAAAAGGATAACACACCAACCTTTCATGCATTCCTTTAAACAACACACATGCACCATACCGTTCCCAATATAATTAAAAAAATGAAAAAAAAAACCTTCAATGCAATCCTTCCATCTAAATTTTTACCGTGTTTTGTGATCTTATAATCAAATCTGAGTTGTACTTCATCTTTTACTTTTCTATCCAAACCGTAGAATATAGAATTTTATCCCATTTCTGATTTTTCAACTATCGCTACAGTAACACTACAATAACAATACAATATCACTATAGTTGATCTACTATAAAGTTTCATCTACCTTTACAGTACTGCTATAGTATTGCTAACTACCATATTTTTAATATATATAATTATCTATTACAATTTTTTTATTTTATTGTAATATCTAATTAGAAAAATATATTTTGAATTTTATAAAATATAGTATAATAAATAAGTCATAATTAGAATAATTTCGTTTAACAAAGAAATGCGTTCATATTTGAAAATTTATTTTTCTTGTCTTACCGGGTGATTTATATAACAGATGGAATATTGTAGCTTTCATTTCCCTAGCTCGTCAATAAAGTAAATAATAAATCTATCTACTTTCATTAGTTTAACATTTTAGTACAAGTGGTGGTTTACCACTTTCTAAGCGCAGTCCTAACCTAAAACTTCATTTCGCTGCTTCCTTTTATCAGGGACGCGCCCTGGATCTTCATCTTACCTCATATTGTTGCAGGACTCTACTTAGCTTGTTCCTCGTTATTTATTCCTCGCCTACCTTAAATGTTTTTTCTCCAATAACAATAAAAAGAAACTTTTTTTAGTTTATGGTGATCATGTAGATGATGTGGACTATGATTGAAGTTGAAGTACTCGAACGACAATTTTGGTGGTGTTGTAGTCACATGGCAAAATGAATAGTAAAAAAATGTAAATTTTACTTTCTTTCTTTCGAATTGTCAGATAATTTCATCATTGAGATGAGCCGTGAGAGATTTTACCTTAAAAGAATAAATTGACCAGTTGATTGATCATTGAAGATAATGCCTGAATTTTCTCAGTGTGGCAACCCTCGTATTAATTATTCTTTGTTAGGATTTGCCAAAAGGAAAAGAGGAGGGATATACTATAATATCGTGCTTAGAAATGATGTGTACCCATCACTACTTTTTGAACTTCTTTGCAAAAATATGGCTCAAATTCTACCAATATAATTACTTTATGGGCTTTAGATGTTGACACATCACACTCTTCCAAGTGGGTCCC
>QEOT01005862.1:330680-357364 GCA_003123785.1 Pterocarya stenoptera
CAATGCCTTCTAATATGTTCCCAATAAACTAAGAAGTTTGCTCCATTCCAATGAGTTAGCCTAACAAAAGAGTAAGCTATCATTTGTAAAACAATAAAAGGTTAATGTGTAATTGTCCTTGGCCCATTGGAATTCTAGTGATTTGGCCTTAATCTTCTGCTTTGTTGAGGAGGTTGCTAGGGTTTTAGAGCAACGTATGAATAGGAAAGGTGATAAAGGGCCTCTTGTCTGTTGTAAAGCTCTTTGGGAGGATCCATTTATTAGTAATGAATAAGAGACTATATTAACACATCTCATAATAATCTCAATGCACCTACCAGCAAAGCTAATATTTTCCATCACTTCTCTAAAGAAATCTCACTTTCCCATTCATTCTATTATTCATGGTATGCATTGATTCATAAGCCACAATAACATTGTCCATGATCAATCTACAAGGAAAAAATTCACTCTGAGTTGGAGAGATAATCATAGGAATAATGGACTTCAATCTATTGGCTAGCACTTTTGCTATGATCTTATAGAGCACATTCCATAGGCTTATTGATATGAACTCTGAAACTTTGGTGGGATCTTTGATCTTAGGAATTAGAGCAATATGTGTGTCATTTAGGTCATTTGTCTAGACATCTACATTTAAAGCTTTAGGAACTGCTGTACAAACATCTTGGCCTACTGTGTTCCAATGATTTGATAGAAGGCTGCTTGAAAGCTTTCAAGGTCTGGTGAGCTTAATGGATTCAACCAAAAAATAACTTCTTCTACTTTTGTGGCAGTGAATTCTTGTAACAGTTTAGCATTCAGCTCCTCAGTGACTTTGGGATCTGTTGATTGCAAACACTCCTCTGTTCCTTCAGGCTGTGATTTTGCAAATAGGTTCTAGAATTAACTTTGAAACAGATAACTATCTCCTCTGGTGTGGTAGCAAAATGCCCTCCCTCATATGAAATTCTATTAATAGAGTTTATCTTCCTCATTTTGTTGGCACACATATGAAAAAACTTAGGGCATGCATGAGTAATGAGATGAGATGAGAATTTTGTGAATAATCGTAAAATGGTATGAGTTAATATATTTTATTGGATTTTGGGAAAGGAGAAAGAAAAAGTTGAATAAAAATATTATAAAGTTAAAATATTGTTTGAATATAATTTTATAATATTGGTTTTGGAATTGTAAGAAATGCATTTTTATTTTGCTCTTTGTTTCTATCTCATGTCCTCTTCTTCAAGCAAACATTTTTCCTCCTTTTTCAGTTCTTTTATTCTTATAGTATAATCTCCATTATTGGTCCATTAGAGATTTTTTATCTGGTCTAGCCCGTTTGCTTAACACCCCCTTAGTCCATTTTGCCAAGTTCTCTTTGCATCCTTTTAATCCATCTGTTGCAACCAACAGTATGTTATTATAACATGTTGATCAATTCCAAGCTTCATTGATTAGATCATTGCACTCCCCCTTTTTAGCCCAACTTGCTTCATACTTGAAAGTTCTCCTCCTCTTGCTTTCTTCTTCCAAGTGGTTGCTCACTGTTATAAGTAAAGGACAGTGGTCAAAACTTTGGGCTGCTAGTATCCTTACATTGAATTCTGCAAATAAATTGTGCCACTTACAGTTACCCAATGCTCTATCTATCCTTGGTAAAATCAATTCCTTCTCGATTGATACTCCAGGTGTATTTTGCCCCTTGGAAACCCAAATCACTTAAAGCACAATCTTCAATAACTTCTCGGAGTTCTTCCATTTGATTATAAGTTCTAACTGCTACACATTATTTCTCATCTTGATAAAGAATCTCATTGAAATCTCTCATGCATAGCTAGGCCATATTATCTGATATTCCTCCAAGTAACCTCCAACTATCTTTCCTTTTAGCAGTCAAAGGGCTACCATATAATCCTGTTAAAAGCCATTTTTTTCATTTTCAGGAAGAGTGACAAGAATAGAGATATGCATATGTGTGAAAAATTCTAACTATACTTGCATCTTAGTCTACCAAAGAAAAGCTAATCCTCCACTCCACCCTTTGCAATCCGCTATAAAACTCTGATCAAAACCTATCTAATTCCTTACCTTTTCCACCTTCCCTTGTTACATTTTGTTTCTATGAGGAAAATAAAATTTGTGCACATTGTTCTCAGCAAATAGTGAAATTCTCAAATAGTCTGAGGGTGTCCAAGCCCTTGATAGTTCCAACTTAGGCAAATCATTTATGCTAGTGGGGCTTCACAGCAGCCACCACCAATACATCCTAGTTTAAGCTCCCTTAAGGTGATACCCTATTTTTGGGCTTTTTAGCAAATAGTATACCCGAGCAATCATCCACGCAATCATTGTTCTCCTTCTTCTTTGTCTCTCCTTTTTTATCCAAGAGTCCCAAGCTTATCAAGCAAAATTTTTTTTATTAAGGAGCTTCCTCTTCCTCTTCTCTTCCAACTAGTGTTCTTTTTATACTTAACAACATTATTTGTTTGATTTAAAGAGATAATGTCAGTTATACTTACAAAACCGTTGAAACTCACGGATTCCTTATGAGTGATGATTGACTTTTTAGTTGTATCAGTCAACCCAAGATTCACTCTATCCGGAAATACATTCCTTCCAAGATTCCTCCCTGCATAAGGTCGATAGTAACTGGTTTGGGTTGCCTTTCCATCTTTGAGCCATTACCTTTCGAAGATAGCTCAACATTTTGGGATATCTTTTGTAACGGGAACTCAATCCCTCCATAATCATGATTGTTGTTTTCCCCTAACTTCTCTGTAGTATCTGCAGTATCTTAGAATATCTATTTCCAAATGAGCCCTTAGAATATCTGTGAATAATAGTGAAATAGTTTGAGTTAAGAATTTTTTTGGATTTTAGAAAATGAGAGAGAAAAAGTTGAATAAAAATATGATAAAGTTAATAAATGTTTGAATATATATATATTTTTTGAAATTTGAAAAAGTTGTATTATTTTTTGTGTTCTGTTTTGAAGTTTGTAAAAGTTTTAATGATTGAGTAATTATTAAATGAAAAATTTTAAAAATTTGAGATTATTTAGAAAAACAAATATCTGAAAATACCTGAGAATATCATAATCCCACCTGTAACTTCATTCATGGGGATCACATATAATTATGCAAAGGGAGTTAAGCCCTGAAAGGAAGAAAGGAGCATACCACTTATCCATAGATTAGAAAGCTGACTGCTACTACCGGCCTTAAGGTTGGGATTGTCAATTTTGATTTGTGTAAAAGAAAAGATCATTACCTATGTAAAGACAATGCTTAACTGGGCAAATGTGGCCTAACTATTTTTTGTTTGTTAATTTCAGGTGCTTAGGATGTGGATTAAACATTTTGTACATCATTAATTATCAATGACAACTACAGATGAAATCAAATAGAATCTGAAAATATGCTAGGTTAATACTGAAACATAACAGAACGTGAGGTCATACAACCTAGATTCGTATGTCCGATGTCTGATTTGTTTCTTTATCTCCAAGTGACAAGAAGATGGGGTCCTGTCATGGTAGATATTTCAGCATTAAGGCTTTTGGTAAATCCATGGATACCTAGGAATGGATGTAGTACTAGTGCATAGGCTTGAATCTTAAAGAGAAGTAGGCTTCAATTTATGAATTAATTAATAGAACTATACAGAAAGTACCCTTTGAAAATTAGATTGTGCCTTGGTTTTGAGACAGGAAAGAAAATATGCCTCATATGGAAGAGGAAGGGGTACGTAGGAGAACGGGATTCGGGTATACACTGTACCATGCAATGACGCAGGTCATGACAAAAATGATGGATATGCTGATGCAACAGTAGGAATAGTTGCAGGAGCATTTACATCAACAATGACTCCACTTGGAACAACAAAAGCATTGGCAGCAAAAGGCAAAGCAAAGAGGCTACTTGTACAAGAGATTACTCTATCACTCATACCCAAGTTTCAAGGGTAATGAGGGACTGATAATGGTGAATAAGTGGATGATAGATCTCATGAGAAAGTAGGGGTGTTAAAAAAAAAACCAGTGAACTGGACAGAACCGGTGGGTTTGGTCTAGTACCGAGTTTGGTTCTGTCCGATATCAATTTTATTTTTATTAAAACCGGTCAAAATCAGCTAGGTTCCGATTTTTCTTTTTCTAAAATCAGACTGGACCAGTTTATATATATATATTATAATTTTTATATTATATATAATTATTATATATAATATATAATTATATATAAAATAGTTTTGTATTATATGATAAATTACTAATTAATATAATATTAAATTTTAAAATCTTATATCACTATAGTTTATTATATTAATAGTTATACTAATACTATATCACTATATATCATACTATACTATAATATATCACTATATTCTACAATATAATATAATATATCACTATAGTCTATAATACAATAATAATATATATTATAATATACTACAATATATTATCACTATAGTATTATACACTATAATAAACTATTATATATATTATATAATAAAGTATATAGTATATTAACACTGAAAAACCGAACCAGAACCAGTAAAACCGGAAGTACTGGTTTATGAGGTAACCAGTGCAGAATCGGTTCTTGAAAATGCAAAACCGGTGCATACCGGTTCGGTCTCAAATTTTGTCCAAAATCAAACCAAACCGGACCGATTACACCCTTATAAGGAAGTATGCCAACCACCTATTACATTGAGAGATTGGTATTTGCTGGGATAGCAAACAACAACTACTGATTATGGTCCAATTTCTCAATTATAATGATTGTACACTGTTCGATTCAAGGGCATTGCATCCTTTGAGTCAGAAACATTTGCCTAAATATGTAATTTGTAAACGGTTTGCTGTACCAGAAGGTTGTTGTGGCTATCCCAATTGGGAAAGTAGTTGAGTGCACCTAAGTAGCAAAAGGGTTTCCTCTCAAACTCAGAGAGAATATGCTATTAGCAATAGAATTCAATATTATTTTGGAGATAGATTATTGTTCAAGCACTATGCCATGATTGACTATTGAAGGGGAGGTCAATTTTGCAACACCAGGGGAAAGGAAGTAGTGTATGTTAGAGGTGTAGTGTAAAGGTACTTTGATGTTTTGGCTAACTATATTGGATGGCTAGCTTAGTTGAAAGAGTTGAAGGTGCTCTAGGAGCTATTTAATTAGGCCTTTATTCGCCCAAGCCTATCGCTCTGGGGAGCATCGATTTTGTTTGAAAGAAGAATGATGGCTCCTTTCAGATTGTAAACATGATCAAAAGTTGAATAAGGTCACAAAAAAGAATAAGTATCCACTGTTAGGGATATATTATGTATTTTACCAGTTGCAAGGAGCCACTAGGTTATCTAAGATCGAGTTGAGGTCTCGATACCATCAATTGAAATTAATGGAGTAGGATGCACCCAAGACTACCTTTAGGATGAGATACATGCATTATGAATACTTTGTGATCCCTTCGGCTTAACTAATGCACCGACAACATTTATGGATATGATGAATAGTATTTTCTGTCAGTGTTTGGATGCATTCATGGTGATATTCATTTATGATATACTAATTTATTTAGTTGACAACGCAATGCATAAGGATACTTTCAAATATGCTCTAAAAACATTGTGAGAGCACAAGCTATTCACCAAGTTCAACAAGTGCAAGTTCTGGTTGAAGAATTCAAGTTTCTTTGATATTTTATTTCCATAGATGTTGTTTCGTTAGATTCGAGTAAGGAGGGAGCAATGGTTAACTAGCAGATGTCAATGAGTAAACACAAGATATGGAGCTTTTTGGCTCTGGTCAATTACTATCGAAGATTTGTGAGAGAGTTTTCTCGACTGTTTGAACCACTCAATGCATTAACAAAGAAGAACGTCAAATGTGAGTAGCCAAACGAGTGCAAGGCCAACTTTAGGAGTTAAAGAGAAGGTTGATTACAACACCTATTCTAGCCTTGCCTACCCCACAAGAAGTTTGTAGCATATGATGATGCATCCAACAATTGTCTTGGAGGTGTTTTGATACAAGAGGGGTAGGTAGTGGCTTATGCCTCGATACAATTAAAGAACCATGGAAAGAACTACTCTGCTCATTAACTGAAGCTTGCAACATTGGTCTTTACCTCAGATATGGAGACATAATTTGCATGGAAAAACCTACAATGTCTACTTAGACCATAAGAGTAAGAGTCTGAAATACATTTTTAGGCAGAGAAATATGAAAATGGGGAAAAGAAGGTGGGCCGAGACAATCAACGACTATCAGTGCGAGACGTCTATGCTATTAAGTGCATGGACAGAAGATCTTTGTTGTGCCATTGATAGATACCAGAAAATGGTGCCTTTATTTGAGCACCACCATAATGTGGTTATTGGCATACAGAATGGAGTAGATGCAGCTAGGCCAGCCTTACCTCATAAAGAGAGGTTTAACAGTTTCAAAAAGGAACACTTCTTTTCAATTAGCTTAGGAGCCTAATTGTGGGAGCTCATCAAGTACCTTAGCCACATTTAGATGAGTAAGATCTGGAGATACACAGGATCATCTTTATCGATGATCATGAGGATGAACATTATTACCTTTCGTAGCATGAAGTATGTCAAAACCCGATGATTTCACCATTAGAGCCTCCACCACCTCATTAGATGCAAGTTTCGATGCCACTACAAGAAAATTATTTATTTGTTGTCAGTTATTTCTTACCAAAATGAATCTATTATTGTCACAAATATTCATTTTCGACACAAATACTCATTTATTTGCATGCATAAGGTGGTATTAGAGACTTAGAAATAGTTATTTGTAGCATTTAATGTGAATCTTAAGGAAGAAACTCTTTCTTTGTAAGGGGGAGGATGTGATAATTGATAGAAAATAATCCGAAATCTCACATGGGCAAACAAAAATATATGTGAAAACGAAGAGAGAGAAAAGTTTAAAAAAAAAAAGACTGACTTAGCTTTCTTAAGGCATACTATGTCATAACCATTAGGGCTATGCAAATAAATCGAGAAACTCGATCCATCTGAATCATCTAACTTGATCCATTCACATCATGTCGGGTTAAGGCAAATATCTATTTCAACCCGATGGACATTAGTTCAATTGTGCAACCCAAGTGGAGAATAAATGGGTAGTAAACTGAAACACAGAAGAAAAACTAAAGTAAATCACATACAAACGCACCGAGATGACTCGATCCATCCTCATTTTCTTCCTCCCCATTCGATAAATTTAGTCACTCCTCTACCTCATTAGGTATATAATCCTTATCGTCGTCGTTGTTGTCGTCATCCACATATTCCTCAACCTTCCCTTTGTATAAACCCTAGCCCTCACCCCCCATACTTCATCGTCATTTGTGTCATCACCATTCGTTATTCTAATGCTCCAACTAATGCTCTCTCTGTGCTGTCGAGCCACAACCAACACCATTTCTCTCAAATTACATTACACCCAAGCACATTTGTGCACAACAAATCTTAACTCTATTGTAAATCCCATTCCCACCCATGCCCTCTTTAATGATCGTTAACATAACTTCCAACCATTTTTAACCACCTCTGTGTCCCACTTTTCACTCTAGTCTATACTCACACACATTGCAGTTTGGGATTGGGAGAGGGCTCGGGAGACAGATTCAGGAAAGGAGGAGATTGGAGAAAGACAGAGTATAAAGAAGGAAGAGTGATGCGTGAAGGAGAAAGCACCCTCCCCCAACTTTTCCTTTTGTAGAGAGAGAAGGAAAGAGGAAAGCAAAAGGTCTAATGGAGAATGTGAATCATGTATGTTCTCTATATTGTATGATGAATTGGTAACAAAGGTACTGCCCACCACCATCACCAACCAAACCAAATCTCTTTGAGAAACAAACCTTCGTACCTTTCAGATCTTTATAAAGCATCCAGAAATCCATTTGTTTAGTTAGTGCTGCTGGTTTTTCTTCTAGATTTTATTAATGTCAGGTTGTGAATGATGGTAGCGACAAAAGAGGAGCAGCAACATTAATTCAAGTATTTGGCGTGAAGTAGGGAGATGGAGATCCAACAGTGATGTGATCTGAGGAGAAAATGTGGGAAATGAAAGAAAGAAAGATGATTTGCACACAAATCTAGAGACATTGAGTAGTTGCATAATATTTTTTTATAATTTATTTAAATTAAAAAAAAAACCTAATCGAGCTGATAGTTTAGGTCGGGCCAAGTTGGATTGACTATCTCTTCTTGACGGGTCTGGTCAGATAGGGCCCAAATCTAATTTGGATTGGTCGGGTTGCAGACCTAATAACCATAACTAACAAATTAGACTAAAATTGGAGAAAGCCTAGCTACAAATTTGCTCAAACATTTTAAAAAAAATTACAATAACAAGGGCTAATCACTTGACAGTCTTGGAATACAAATGAAGTTATATTATCACTGATCATATGAATATGTCATTAAACTTCTTATGTAACCAACAAGATTTTAATGATATTGTAGGGATCAAATCAGAAGCCTATAATTTAACCTCCAGATAAAGCCGAAAATCAAGCTAAGAGATAAAGAAAGACACTCAGATTCCTAAATGGAAAGAGACTCAGACTCCTAAAAGGAAAATGATTCGCAAGGCAAGTTGGACTCAATCACTCCAAGAAAGTAAACTTCTATATAAGAAGGAGATCCTCTACAAATCTAACGAACTCTCTAGAGGCTTTTCACAAGCTCTCTACGTACAAACTCTACCACAAATAGCGACTCCTAAAGGATCTCTCCTAAATTCCTCCATTGTATTGTGAGATGTGTGAGCCATGACTGATTGTAAAATCACCCATTATAGTGGATTTCACCCCTAAACAATCCGTGAATGAAGGAATTAGGCCAAACCACGTAAATCTCTATGTCTCTCTTTATTGATTTTTATTCACTTATTTATTATTTATTTCATGGATGAACATGAAAAGTACAATATCGATGCCAAAATCACCATCATGAGCTAGGAATTATTATTTCCTCTCTTCCAATTTGTTGTGCAAAATTAAGACATTACCAAATATGGTATCACGTTTGAGGGTGGAAGTTTCATGCATTCGTAGGAAAATTAAATTATTGTTCAGGTCCTTGGTTTGCACTTATTTAAACGAGTACTTTGATTGAAAGGTTTAGAACTAGCACTTCTGTCAAGTTTCGAAATGGTCAATCCCTAAGGATCACTTTGCTATTGTCCTCACATAAAATCCCGATGTGGCAAATGACTGGCTAGGCTAGTCATGACAAATCATAAGATAATATGTGTCATATTATGCAATATTAGCAACAAAAAATTTAATAGAAAATGTACAGTCAACATGAATATTAAGTTTTTTTATAAAGGTTGCAAAATCAATAGGATATAAAAATAAATAAATAATTCAATTTTATAAACAATTAAATAAAAATAAAAACACATAAAAACAATTTAAGAAACATTAAAAAACAAAAAACAATTTTAAACTGATTTTTAGAAACAACNCAGTTCAATTGTGCAACCCAAGTGGAGAATAAATGGGTAGTAAACTGAAACACAGAAGAAAAACTAAGTAAATCACATACAAATGCACCGAGATGACTCGATCCATCCTCATTTTCTTCCTCCCCATCCGATAAATTTAGTCACTCCTCTACCTCATTAGGTATATAATCCTTATCGTCGTCGTTGTTGTCATCATCCACATATTCCTCAACCTTCCCTTTGTATAAACCCTAGCCCTCACCCCCCATACTTCATCGTCATTTGTGTCATCACCATTCGTTATTCTAATGCTCCAACTAATGCTCTCTCTGTGCTGTCGAGCCACAACCAACACCATTTCTCTCAAATTACATTACACCCAAGCACATTTGTGCACAACAAATCTTAACTCTATTGTAAATCCCATTCCCACCCATGCCCTCTTTAATGATCGTTAACATAACTTCCAACCATTTTTAACCACCTCTGTGTCCCACTTTTCACTCTAGTCTATACTCACACACATTGCAGTTTGGGATTGGGAGAGGGCTCGGGAGACAGATTCAGGAAAGGAGGAGATTGGAGAAAGACAGAGTATAAAGAAGGAAGAGTGATGCGTGAAGGAGAAAGCACCCTCCCCCAACTTTTCCTTTTGTAGAGAGAGAAGGAAGGAGGAAAGCAAAAGGTCTAATGGAGAATGTGAATCATGTATGTTCTCTATATTGTATGATGAATTGGTAACAAAGGTACTGCCCACCACCATCACCAACCAAACCAAATCTCTTTGAGAAACAAACCTTCGTACCTTTCAGATCTTTATAAAGCATCCAGAAATCCATTTGTTTAGTTAGTGCTGCTGGTTTTTCTTCTAGATTTTATTAATGTCAGGTTGTGAATGATGGTAGCGACAAAAGAGGAGCAGCAACATTAATTCAAGTATTTGGCGTGAAGTAGGGAGATGGAGATCCAACAGTGATGTGATCTGAGGAGAAAATGTGGGAAATGAAAGAAAGAAAGATGATTTGCACACAAATCTAGAGACATTGAGTAGTTGCATAATATTTTTTTATAATTTATTTAAATTAAAAAAAAAAAACCTAATCGAGCTGATAGTTTAGGTCGGGCCAAGTTGGATTGACTATCTCTTCTTGACGGGTCTGGTCAGATAGGGCCCAAATCTAATTTGGATTGGTCGGGTTGCAGACCTAATAACCATAACTAACAAATTAGACTAAAATTGGAGAAAGCCTAGCTACAAATTTGCTCAAACATTTTAAAAAAAATTACAATAACAAGGGCTAATCACTTGACAGTCTTGGAATACAAATGAAGTTATATTATCACTGATCATATGAATATGTCATTAAACTTCTTATGTAACCAACAAGATTTTAATGATATTGTAGGGATCAAATCAGAAGCCTATAATTTAACCTCCAGATAAAGCCGAAAATCAAGCTAAGAGATAAAGAAAGACACTCAGATTCCTAAATGGAAAGAGACTCAGACTCCTAAAAGGAAAATGATTCGCAAGGCAAGTTGGACTCAATCACTCCAAGAAAGTAAACTTCTATATAAGAAGGAGATCCTCTACAAATCTAACGAACTCTCTAGAGGCTTTTCACAAGCTCTCTACGTACAAACTCTACCACAAATAGCGACTCCTAAAGGATCTCTCCTAAATTCCTCCATTGTATTGTGAGATGTGTGAGCCATGACTGATTGTAAAATCACCCATTATAGTGGATTTCACCCCTAAACAATCCGTGAATGAAGGAATTAGGCCAAACCACGTAAATCTCTATGTCTCTCTTTATTGATTTTTATTCACTTATTTATTATTTATTTCATGGATGAACATGAAAAGTACAATATCGATGCCAAAATCACCATCATGAGCTAGGAATTATTATTTCCTCTCTTCCAATTTGTTGTGCAAAATTAAGACATTACCAAATATGGTATCACGTTTGAGGGTGGAAGTTTCATGCATTCGTAGGAAAATTAAATTATTGTTCAGGTCCTTGGTTTGCACTTATTTAAACGAGTACTTTGATTGAAAGGTTTAGAACTAGCACTTCTGTCAAGTTTCGAAATGGTCAATCCCTAAGGATCACTTTGCTATTGTCCTCACATAAAATCCCGATGTGGCAAATGACTGGCTAGGCTAGTCATGACAAATCATAAGATAATATGTGTCATATTATGCAATATTAGCAACAAAAAATTTAATAGAAAATGTACAGTCAACATGAATATTAAGTTTTTTTATAAAGGTTGCAAAATCAATAGGATATAAAAATAAATAAATAATTCAATTTTATAAACAATTAAATAAAAATAAAAACACATAAAAACAATTTAAGAAACATTAAAAAACAAAAAACAATTTTAAACTGATTTTTAGAAACAACATAAAAATTTCTAAACCACATAAAATTATATTTATAAAAAGGGAAAAATCAGTATAAAGTGAAACCAAAATAAATCAATATGATTGTATAAGACTCAAAAACTAGAAAAATAAAGAACATAAAAATAGAAAATAACATTAATATTTTTTTAAAGAAAACTAAAATTAGAAAAAACTATAAACTCATAAAATAGATATAAATAGAAATTATAAAAAGAATAAACTTACAGATTCTAACAATCAACTAAATTAAAAATACAAAACAAAAATATGGAAAATAAAATTAGTTTTTCTAAAATTAAATAAACTTAAAATATCATAAAATGATTACAAGAATCTTGTTAAACAAAATTAAACAAAAAAAATCAGTTAAGATAAAAAAACAAAAACAAATTGGAAAATATTTAACCAATTTATTAAAAAAAAATTTAAAAAAAAAAAAAAAGAGTAGATAATCCATCCCTCTTGGTGGCCAATGCCTGCCACCAGCTTGGGAGGCCAAAACTAGGCTCCCAAGAAGTGGTAGGTGAAGCCACCCTATTGGTTGCAAACATGATTTTTGGTGGCTAACTGTTGAGTACATCATGAGTGTGTAACTCATCCTTTAGTGGCTAACTGTTGAGTAGGTCATTGGCTTTTCTGTCCTCCACGCCCTTCTTGGTTGCATGCCGAGTGTAAAGCTCAACCTTTGGTGGCTAACTGTTGAGTTCACCACAAATGTGTAACTCGTCTTTGGTGGCTAACTATTGAGTGGGTTGTGGGGTCTTCTGACCTCCACGCCCTTCTTGGTTGCATCGCGAGTGTAAAACTTGATCTTTGGTAGCTAACTTTTAAGTGCACCACGAGTGTGTAACTCGTTCTTTGGTGGCTAACTATTGAGTGGGTTGTGGGGTCTTCTGACCTCTACTCCCTTCTTGGTTGCATTGCGAGTGTAAAACTAGACCTTTGGTGGCTAATTATTGAGTGTACCTCGAGTGTGTAACTTGTCATTTGGTGGCTAACTATTGAGTGGGTCATGGGGTATTCTAACCTCCACGCCCTTCTTGGTTGCACCACAAGTATAAAACTCAACTTTTGGTGGCTACCTGTTGAGTGCACCGTGCATGTGTAACTCGTCCTTTGGTGGATAATTGTTGAGTGGGTCATGGGGTCTTCTGACCTCCACATCCTTCTTGGTTGCACTGAGAGTGTAAAACTCGACCTCTGGTGGCTAACTTTTAAGTGCACCGCGAGTGTGTAACTCTTCCTTTGGTGGCTAACTATTGAGTAGGTCGTGGGGTCTTCTAACCTCCACGCCTTTCTTGGTTGCACCGCGAGTGTAAAACTCAACTTTTGGTGGCTAACTATTGAGTGCACCACAAGTGTGTAACTTGTCCTTTGGTGGCTGACTGTTGAGTGTACTGTGAGTGTGTAACTATTGAGTGGGTCGTGGGGTCTTCTGACCTCCACACACTTCTTGATTGCAATGGGTTGAATGTCGACCTGCTTTTATTGCCTTTAGTTCGACCAAAATGTACATTTTGGAAACCAAAATTGTCTTTCAGATAAATGGATAAGAAAGTAAACTTTTCAAGGGTAAAACCTCTTTAGGTTTTCTGCATTCCATGGGTGTTGTAGCTCCCTTCCTTCGCTGTCTTTGAGCCGGTATGACCCTGGATGGTTGCTGGCGGCTACTACATATGGCCTTTCCCACCGTGGGCTGGGTCGTGACCCCTGTTTTCCTCAAGACCAGGTCGTCAACCTTGAATGATCTTGGTTTAACCCTCTTGTTGAAGTATTGCTTGACTTTTCTCTTGCTGAGGATGTTTTGGACTTCCGCCTCTTCTCTTATTTCTTCAAGTAGGTCTAGTTGCTCACCGAGAGCCTGAACATTCTCTACTTGGTTAAAGTGGTTGGTCCGGTATGTGGGCAGACCAACTTTTGTGGGCACAATTGCTTCACTTCTGAACGCCAAGTGAAAGGCGTCTCCCCTGTTGGGGTCTTCACCAAAGTTCTATAAGCCCACAAGACTCCTGTAAGCTCTTCTACCCACTCGCCTTTTTGGTCGCCCAATGTCTTTTTCAAGATCCTGAGTAGGGACTTATTTGTTAATTTTGCTTGCCTGTTTTCCTGATGGTGCCCGGGCAACGAGTATCTCACCTTTATCCTTACTTCCTGGCACTACGCCCTATAATGCTTCGTATCGAACTGCCTCCCATTGTTTAAGATTATAGTGTTGGGGATCCCGAATCTGCATACGACACTTTCCCATAGGAACCTAGTGATGGCTTTAGCTGTTATGGTGGCTAGAGTTTCTGCTTCTGCCCACTTTGTAAAAGTAGTCTACTGCTACTGTCATGTGCTTCACCCCGCCCTTTTCCTGTGCGAATGGTCCGACCAAGTCGACCCCCCCACTGGGCAAAGGGCCATGGGGAGGTGATGGAGGATAGTTTTCTGGTGGGCAGTGTGGACTGGGGAATACGCTTGACACTAAGTGCATCTTTTGGCAAACTGTTTGCCATCTTTGAGGGCATTAGGCCAATAGTATCTTGTCTTGAGCGCTTTTGGTGTGGCTTTCCCGCTCGAATGGTCACCACAGATGCCCTCGTGTATTTCTGCAAGGACATACTACACTTCTTCGGGTGATATGCACTTTAGTAAGGGGTTGTGAAGCCCTTTTTGTACAAAACACCGCCGATTTTGACGAACCACGCCAGTTCCCTCCTTATCTTCCTCGCCGTCTCATTTCCTTCAGGGAGCTTCCCTATTTCTAGGTAGTTTGCTATTTTGTTGGCCCATTTTGGTGTCTCGAGGCCCACATGTGTTACTAGGATCCCAACGGCTGGTACCTCGATCTGCCTTGTCTGTACCTCCCATGGTAATTCTGCATCATCCTTTGCTGATGCCGCCCTCGCCAACCTGTCTGCCACTAAATTGTTCATCCTTGTAGTTTGTACAATGGAAAAGTACTCGAACTACTAGAGATACTTGTTCAGCTTCTCCTTCGTTGTGGTCTCGGCCCCTGTTACCTGGTTCACCACTATTTGGGAACCAGCTTTTACCTTAACCTGCCTGGTGCCCAGCACCTGGGCGACAAATAGTCCCGCTATCAAGGCCTCATACATTGCCTCATTGTTGGTGGTCCTGAAGGTAAGAAATGCCATATAGTGGTGCTCCCGACCCGCTTTTGTGGTAATGTGGATCCCAATGCCAACCCCTACTCGACAGGCAGACCCGTCAATAAAGACAGTCCAGGGTCGGTCGGGGGGTGGTGATCTCTACTAGGAAACCGTTGAACTCGGCTACGAAGTCAACGAGGGCTTGGCCCTTGATTGTGTTTCTGGGTTTATAGCCGATTTTGAACTCACTCAACTCGATTGACCATGCGACTAGCCTTCTTGAGGAGTCTGTCTTTTGTAGTACTCTCCCAAGCGGATGTTTTGTTAATATCTTTATTGGGTGAGCTTGGAAGTACGGTCGTAGCCTTCTGGCGGCTATTACTAGCACAAATGCCAACATCTCCATCTGTGGGTATCTGACTTCGACACCCCTTAGGGGTGGCTCATGTAGTAGACTGGCGTCTAGTTTCCTTCCACTTCCTTGCTCTTCACCAGGAGGTTGTCTACGTATACTTCCATGGTCTTCTGGATTTGGTGCTTGAACATTCGATTAACCAACCTTCGGTATGTTTCCCCAGCATTCTTCAACCCGAATGGCATCACTCGGTAGCAGTAGAGTCCTATGTCGGTTATGAATGCCATCTTCTCCTCATTTGCCTTATTCAACCTGATTTGATTATACCCAGAATAGGCGTCCATAAAGCTTAAACATTTGTGTCTGGCTATGGCGTCCATAATGATGTCAATACAAGGGAGTGGGAAGCTGTCCTCGGGACAAGCTTTGTTGAGGTCGATGAAGTTCACGCACATCCTCCATTTACCGTTGGCTTTCTGATGAGCACTACATTGGAGAGCCATTTAAGGTAGTGTGCCTCCCGTATGAGACCCGTTGCTTAAAGCCTATAGATCTCCTCAGCTATGGTCATGCATTCCTCTGTGTTGAATGACCTCCTCTTCTGCAGCACTTTCTTGTCCTCTGGATTGATGCAGAGGCTGTGCTCTAAGACCGTATTGTCGATCCCTGACATGTCTTCATGGCTCCAGGCGAATATATCTTTGTGTTCGATTAGCAACTGTCTTAGGGCCTCTCGGTATTCTGGTGGGAGCTTTGTACCAACTTGTGGTGCCGATTGGGAGTTCTGGGTGTAGCTTTACTATCTCTGAGTGCTCGTTGGCCTCAGCTTGGAGCAAATTGCTTTCATCTCTGGCTTCGGTGTCTTGTTTCTCTTCTACCCTAGGAGGTGGTGGCTGCTGCTTCCCTAAGTTACCCACTAAACAGACTGTCGGCGCCCTTGCCTTAACACTTGGACATAACGCTCTCGGTCAATATCTGCTCGCCTCGGACTTCGCCGACTCCGGCTTCTGTTGGAAACTTCATTTAAAGGTAGTAAGTGGAGGTTACCAACTTTAAGTTGTTGAGGGTCGGGCGTCCCAATATGGGGTTATAGGATGATGGGGCCTTGGCCACCAAGAAGTCTGTCTTGCTAGTGACTGTGTCGGCGCCTTGCCCAATCGTAACTGGAAGCATGATGGCGCCAATGTGAACAGCTTCTCCCAAAAACCCCTTGAGTGGAGAAGGTGATGGTTGCAGCCTGTAGGTTTTGATACCCATTCTAGTGAACGCATCCCAAAACAGGATGTCGGCTGAACTCTCATTGTTGACCAAGACTCGCCTGGTCGTGTAATTGGCAACTAGTAGTGTGACCCCCAGAGCGTCATTATGGGGGTACATAACCCCCTCACAATATTCATCCCTGAACAACATGGTCGGGGTTGAACCTGGCTTGGGGTATTTGTGTGGCCTGTCTGCCATGTATACCTAGTGATACCTTGCTCTGCAAGCGTGAGCTTTCTTGCTGGACGCTGAATTGTTGCCCCCAGTGAAACCGCTTGCTATCATGCGGATCTCTCCAAAAGGTGCATGCTCTTGGTCCCTTCTTGGCCAAGGAAAGTTATTCCTTCCTTACCTTTCCTACCTCTGGCGCTTAGGGCTTCTACTTCACCTTTGCTCTTGTTGGTGATTCTCCTCCCTCCGTGGCTTGATGTAATCAGCTAGAATCCTTTCCAACTCCCCACTCTCGGACAACTCGTCAACTCGCTTCTTAAGGGTGATGTAATCTTCAATCTAATGGGAGTTGGTTCGGTGATATGCGCAGTGGCACTGGCCTCTGCCTAACGAATGCTCTTCCTTCCTTGTTGCCTTACTGTTCTCCTACACATTGTGGTTGTTGTGAATTAGGCGGTGCCCTTGGTCTTCGTGACTAGTGTATCGGTCGTGTTTATCATCCTAGTGTCCTCAGTTGTTTGTCCTTTTGTCTTTATCTTTAGAATTGTTTTGGTTCCTATTCTCCAGTTTTGTTTCTTGCTTCTGTGGCTCCAAGAGAGCCTGTAATATGTCCTCCGCATTAATGAAGTCATATGCTCGATTCATGAACTCCCTTAAGGTGGAAGGAGTTCTTCTAGCCAGTTCAGCCATAAATGGGCTTTGGGACCACATTCCTCCCAGAAGGCTGGCCAAGGTGATATTTTCATCTTGGTTATTCGTGGTGAGCCTCTCTTTGTTGAAGAGCATTAGGTAAGTTTTTAGGTTCTCTCCCTCCTTTTGTTTTATGGTCAGCAAATAGGCGGCTAGCTTATAATGCCTTCTACTTGCCATGAACTGCGTAAGGAACTTTTTTGCTAGCTCCTCAAAATTGCCAATGGATCTAGGGCATAGGGCTCCAAACCAGTCTGTGCTATCCCCTTTAATGTTAGCGAAAAGGTGCGACAAGCCACCTCCCCAGGAAAGCCGTGTAGCGTCATGTGTATTTTAAAATTTTCGAGGTGATCAACAAGATCCTTGGATCCATCATATAGGTTGATCTGTGGTACCTTAAATTTGGACAGTAGTGGAACCGCCATGACATCCTCACTGTATGGAGCTGCTCCACGGAAGAGGAACCACCCATCCTCTTCGCCATCTCTTTGTACATGTTAACCAGACTGTGCAATTCATCGTGCATCCTTTTCTTTTCCATCTCTTCACTATTTACCCCCTCTGCACTGTGTGCATCTCTTTCAACATGTTGTTCTGGGCTGGGGGGTTATCCTTCTGCCGTTTGAATTCCTCGTTCTCCATTTGCAATTGCTCAACAACTATCATCACTTGTTGCAGCCTTTTTTCTATTTCTGCCAACCTCGTCTCCACTTCCGTCATGCTTATTTTTGGATCTCAGTGTACGTGTGATCGTGTAATGGTTGGCATGTAAAAGTCACGTTAATGTCTGTCAAAAGATCCCACATACGGTGTCACTGTAAAGAATTATTTCACACCACCAACCGTACGGATGACCTGTAACAATAAAGAGGCAGCACTAGTTGCCCTGGGAAGACTTCAATGCATAAGTCAGTAACACAGTATGAGAGTAAGTGTATGTAAAGATGAAATGAAGTGTTTGTTAGCTCTCACGGGTTATTTATAGACAGACAGGGACGAGGCGTATCCTTCATGATCGCTTGCAAACCGGGGAGGATATCTCCTGCTTTGTAGGAGTTTTCTTCCCCAAGATGGTTACATCCAATTGTAGGTCAAATCTCCAACTTTTCGAGAATTATCTATCACATGATTATGGTTATGGGCCCTTCGGTCATGGCTCTCTTGGCCCTAACTAAAACTTTGGGCATGCTTCTTAGTCGTGGGCTTGGCCAATTAGGGGGATCTAAATATCCCCTCCATCGCGTGTAAAGAAGTTTTGAGTTGAGATGAGTTTAGTGATTTAAGAGTTGGGTGTTTGAATGTTAGATGCGACTTAAAATTAAATTGAACTAAGTTGATCTTAATTTTGTCTAAGTTCCAAATGGGACCTAAATGTTGCAAGTTAAAAAAATTGAGCTAGTTTTCTGCAAACTGACGAAAACCAAGGTATTGAATTTGCGAAAGTTCAAAGCTAACAGATTATATGCTATACAATATGCCGTAATGATATATAACTTTATAATAATATGCTAAGATATTATATATGTAGAAGCAATCTAATATTAATATTCATGTTCAAGAATAAGTTTATATTATTATTATCTTTTATATATATATATATATAAATATATATAACTTTGAAAATAATTGCAACTCTTGCTCAAAAAAGGGAGAAAAGTAATGGAAGAACATCTGTGTTTACATACAAAGGCCTAAAGCCTAACTCAGAAAATGCAGAAGAAACGCGGGTCTCGTTTTAAAAAAAGTGCCACAGGCCACAGCATTGGACATTTTGTCCCTGTCTGAGTATCGCCCACCATCTGTAATATATAAACGGAGAGCGCTGCTCGCCTAAATTAAAAATACAATACAGGAGAGGGCGGGGTACAAATTCCCTTCTATTTCCTCTACTCTCACAATGTTATTGATCTCCTCCTAAAATCAAACAAAAACCCTCTCTCATTCACGATTCACGTCTCTCTCTCACTCGTTCTTTGCCAGGAGAAGTACCTTTCCCACTACTACACACGCACACGCTCTGTTGGATAGTGCTGCTCTTGTTTGTGTCTGCATACCATTTCGTTTCATGCTCTAGTACTCGAGATGCCCTTATGATATTGCAGCAGCAGCAGCTCGGCTTTGTCTCGTCATCACCACAACTACAGGGCACAGCTCAGCAAAATCACAGCCTGTCGTCGTCCCAGCAACCTCAAGAGTCCACTCTCTATGACACTTCATCCCTTCCAATCCTCCATATCCCATTCTTGTTATTCTTCCAGAGTCCTATCTTTCTCTTTTTTCTCTCCGGCTTCAAAACCTCTCAGACCTTGCTGGCCTCGCATGGACTCCGCCAATACGACGATCGCCACCGCTCGTCGACAGCGCAAGAAGGAGAAGATCGTCGTCGTATTGGGCGCCACCGGAGCTGGAAAAACCAGGCTCTCAGTCGAGCTCGCCACCCGCTTCCAAGCCGAGATTGTCAACTCCGACAAAATGCAAGTCTACAAAGGCCTCGACATCACTACCAACAAAATCCCTCCTCACGAGCGACGCGGCATCGCCCACCATCTGATGGGCGAGTTCGACCCCGTCAACGGAGAGTTCACCCCAGCTGAGTTCCGCCATCTCGCCGGGTCCGTTATCTCCGACATCGCTTCTCGAAAGAAGCTGCCCCTCGTCGTGGGTGGGTCCAACTCGTTCGTACATGCCCTGGTCGTGGACCGGTTCAATCCACAGATAGACATTTTCGACGGGTCGCACTCGCTCTCCTCTGAGTTAAGGTACAACTGTTGTTTCCTCTGGGTAGACGTATCGTTCACGGTCTTGTCGGCGTACCTCTCGAAGCGAGTCGACGAAATGCTCGACTCGGGTATGTTCCAGGAGCTAGCCGAGTTCTACGACCCGACCGAATCAGCTGAGTCTGCAGGGCCTCGAACCGGTTTGCGAAAAGCCATCGGCGTCCCAGAGTTCGACCGCTATTTCAAGAAATACCCAGCTGACCAGTTGATGGGTGGCGCCGATCATGGGCAGATGGCTGCATACGAGGAGGCGGTGAGGGAAATAAAGGAAAACACATGTGAGCTGGCGAAGAGGCAGATTGGGAAGATCGTGGGGCTGAGAGGCGGAGGTTGGGACCTCCGGAGGCTGGACGCGACGGAGCCGTTCAGGGCGGCGATGAAACCCGAGGGCTGCAAAAATAGGTGGTCGGAAATTTGGCAGAGACAGGTGGTGCTACCAAGCGTGAAGATTGTGAAGCACTTCTTGGAGGAGTAGGTTTAATTTCCAGCCTTTTCCAGCTATACTTTAGGCCTCGTTTGTTTTGATCATTATTTTGATCACATCTTATTTTATCTCATTATTATAATTTTTTTAAATTTTAATATAAAATAAAATAAATTAATTTAAATTTTTTAAATTTTAAAATAAAAATAATATTAAAAAAATATATTCTAATCATATTTTATTTAATTTTTAATTTTTATCTCATTTTATATTATCTTACTTATAAAAACAAACGAGGCCAAGATTTTGTTAAGTATACAATATTTATTCTCTTTTTTCTTTTTATTTTTTCTCTTGCCGTTGCCTCTCTCCCTGATTCTCTCCAGATAGCAGCAAAAGGGTTTCGACTTTTAGATGATTTGGGGGTTTGGGGTTTTCAATTGGGGAGGACTTGGTTGGGCCAGTGATTCATTTGAGGACCAGTTTTGGGGCATTAGGAGAAAGAGACTAATATCTCTTGTTGGGAATTTTGACATTGGAACAGAGCAGACACCAAAAAATAGTTCAATAGAGTTTTTGTTTAAATCCTCAAAAAATAGAGGTAAACTCTATGTCCTTGTCACAGAATTTAATTTATAAAAAAAAAAATTATAATATATGTTATGGGCGTTACATTATGTTATACATTTGGAGGAAAGCAATCCGCAAAAGGTACAAATTTTACCTTTTTGGTTCCCAGCTCTGCAGTTTGCAGCACAACATGCGTGACAGGACGGCATTTAAGGTTTGTTTTTGTTTGTTTGTTTCCTTTCTATTTTATTTTATGGGATTAATTCTGAAATATTTAGCATAATTAATTGCCATCTTGGAGGCCCCCAGCTATGGACACTAGTAAACTAATATAAAGTAGTAGTCTGGAGTAGTTGTGGGGTGGAACCAAAAACTTCCTCCACATATGACAAACAGAAACTGTTTTTTTAGTAATCTATTGAATTTGGTCTGTCGCATTTAAGGCTGAAGTAATTAATGAAATTGTTTTGTCACATCTTGATATATATCTAATTTTTTTTTAATAAATTTTTTTTGGGTGTTAGAGCCAAGCAGCATGGTGAGTTAAAGAGGGAAGGTACTGGTCCTAATTATAGCTTGCGCCATATCTTGTGTTTAAGGAATGGGAGGTGTCATATCTATGCAAGGATGCCTTTGTTTCTATTTCTGTTCGATGAATTGAGAATGACACCAAGTCGGATTCTGCTTGTGGAACTTGAATTCCAGTTTTTTGTGCATAAAACCGGAAGCCCCTATGCGATAAGGGCTAGCTTTCAGCATGTGAGCAATGACAGTATTGAATTTTGAATTGCCAATTACCATAACATCCTCTCTTTCTTTTCCCGTCTTACCAAACAGAAATTTATGTATAAAATGAGATACATGAGAAGAGGTGGAGTTTTCGAACAAATATTCCAATACAACAACCACAATGCAAAAATAAAAACAAAAAAGATCGAAACTTAGTCAAGCAAACGGTAGTCACGATCTCCTCGCCTGTGTCGTTTAGGCAAGTTAACGTGCTATTCGTATGAGTCCTATGCGCCATCATCTTTTTGCATTGCATATAGCCACATGCGCAACTCTGATTTAATCCTTGACTAAATTCAAGTGGCACACCATGCCTCATTACTCACTCTAAAGGCTACGGAATTGCACTTTCAAATGAGAGTAGTCTCTATCGTCCAAGCATGTGAATCTCACGTGCTACTTAAGCAGTGCATGAGTTCTATACGTCGCCATCTCTTTGCACTACATAATGCCACAGGCGCAACTCTAACTTAATCCTGATCTCAACTTTACCAAATCCATTGCCTTTTTTTCTTTTCTTTTTTTTTTTTCTCTACCACAACTTCTTTCGGAATGGGGTTTTTCCCACTCTATGGTCTAATCTTTTATTTAAAATTTAATGAAATATTATTGATTAGGTAAAAAACATGTGAGAGAATTGAGAAGTTTCACAGAAGATTTTATGGCACCGATTTTTCGAATTGGACATGTATATATATATATAGATATATAATTGGGTAGAAAATAGAGATCCAATATTGTTTAAATGAAAACTAATGTGGGATGTTTCAACAATTCCCCGCTTATCTAGTTCGTGTCGTTTGACTTTGTGTATAAATTGAATGAAATTTCACTTTAAAGGCATGTGGGGTTCTTTACTATGGGATCATGCATGATGTCCAATTGTATACCAATTATTGGGTTGACCCACCTACTCATATAGCAATATTCCAGCTCATTCATGTGTAGGTTCAATTCTTCAATTTCTTAGTCTTCTAAAAAGATACTTGTTAGCATCGTCTTTTGTACGTCTTTGGGCCATGTTTCAGCAAATCAAGTCTTCATAGTTGAGTTTACAAAAATAGAGAAGAGGCAACTAGAAGAGGGTGACCTTGAGGCTAGAGAGTCTCTGATGCTAAAGTCAGTAAACTCTTTTAGAAGTTTGTAAATAAGTGAGAGAGTCTAGGAATCATAGAGTCATTTCTCGTACTTGAGAGTTGCTATTTATATCGGGAGTTTGGGGCGAATAGATCTTCTCTTCCCCCATGGAGTCTGTGTCCTTCGTACTGTTCTTTGTCAGAATCCCTTAATGCAGCGTGTCTTTACTATGGCATCATTAATGTGGCATGTAGCTCAAGTAGTAGTGTCATTAATGCTGCGTGATTCCCTAATTTGCTTTGTTTTCGGTGGTCCATCAACGTTCCCACGTTAGAGGATTGAAGGTTTTCCGTCTTTCCCATTCTGTCCTGTACAAGTTCTTATGATCGAAATGCAGCCGAGCGATATTAGGCATGTCCATCACATCAACCGTCTGTTTACTTGTTCTTGTAGGCACCTTGCCTCATGGGTAAGCTTGGAACCTAGGGTCGGGTATCGGTCTGAGGCCTAGTGGGCTTGTGAAGTGGGGAAAATCCCCTTACAATATTGTTGAGAGTAGTCAAATGAATCCTAAACACTAAATTGCATCAATTTAATTGTAATCAATCAGCTGATAAAGACCTCTTAGAATTTCAAGGATATTCTGATGCATGCAAGGTGAAATTTCCCCAAATTTCAACCATTATCTTCAAACTCAAGGGTGCGTAAAGATCTCGTCATTTGAAAATTCAGATTTGATGTGCTAAATGTGGGGAAGACTTGGATGCTAAGTATTTGATTTGAAAGTTGTAGATGCTAATATGATAAAATCTAATTAACATTGAACTTGAACACGATGGCGCTATAATTCAGATCAATTAGGTTGACCCACGTGCTCATCTAACCATGCATCCAGCTATGAAGATATTGTGGGCTCAAAGCTAAGAGAGATTCATAACGTAATATATTTAAGATACTCAATTTATGTATTTATTTCTCTTTCAATCTCAAATGAGATCGTTTGAACATGAATTTTAATTAATCAAAATCCTACCAACACATTTTGTCTATAATTAAAATCAGTTACACCATGAGATAACGGTCGTCCCTCTCTCTGTCTTTATAAAGTTTCTCCTCATTATTTCTGTTTAAAACAAAAACATCATCTTCCATCACCAGTGCATGAGGAGCTTAGTCTCCTCCCTCCCCTTCCCCCTCTTCTCCTCCCCTTCCCTCTCTTGTCCATAAATATATGGTTTTTCTTCTTATTTTTCACTTTCCTCTAGGTAGGAAATATTATGATGCACAGAATTTCAACCATCAAACGATGATACAGGTACGATGATCAGTTAGGTCCCTGATCTTCAAGAAGATGCCAAAAGCACCGTCATCGGATTAGTACATGAAGAGCATGCACTGTTTAAGTCGTGCATGAGTTTCACAAGCCGCTGCACAATCACATTGCCAAAGAGTACATGTGCACCACCGACAGATTTCTTGGACTCTGATCTTCAAGATAGACATTTTTGTTTTGAAAATTGAAAATTTTGTATTGTTTTTTATATTTTGTTTGAAATTTTGAAAAAGTTGTAATAATTAAGTAATGATTAGATAAAAAAGTTGAAGATTTAAAATTGAAAAATATTTTGTATTTGAGTAATGTTTGGGAAGGAAATTATGAGAAGTTTTGATATCAAGTTGAGATCATCTCGCTTCCCAAACATGACATTTAGTCTTACTGCCATTTCTGAAAGCAATGGTAGTGAACCTCAATTGCTTCACTCATCAGTTTTGAGTCAAAATGATGGGTGAGATCACCTTGATGTACTTTATCACTCATTTTCTTTAATCAAATTATATACTGACTTTCTAGTTAAAAGAAAATGATCATAGCATTTGGATGACAAAAAAAACCCTATCTTCATGTTTTTCTTTCGGATAGCTAGCTGCAACATGCAATTACTAATTGGTATGGGGGCTTCTATTGCATGAGAAAACCTTCCCACGGGAACATCCGCTATTCTTCCATCAACAGAGTCGAATGGAGATATGCCATGTAGAACCCACATGAACACCTGGGTAGGCTGCACTGCATAGGATTTCAAAAAAAAAAATTCTCTCAAAGTGCACTCTGTCCTCCTTCCCCCTCCCCCTCCCCCCAAAAAAAACAAGGGTTGCTTGGGAGATTTTTCTATTTTTCCTCTTCTTTCCTTATGGGTTTTCAAGGTTAATTGGCTTGAAAATATAGAGCTTCTGTTCTTCTCTCTCTCCTAGTATTGAGAAATCCCTCGACACACACTAGCACAGAAATGGAGACTAACTTGAAAATAGATTAAGGATGTGAGAACTATGGTGATTTCAGGAGGAAAATAGGTTGCTTTTAGAAGAGATTGGAGAACACATTAATATGTTTTTTTTTCTTTTTTTATAATTTCTATTGGCCTTTCTATCTCATTTGGTTTATTTATTTTTTCTTGTACTTGCTTTTCATGTTCTCTTTTGGGCTGCAGGATTCTCTGGAGATCAGATGGTGACGATTGGAGATGGGTGTTTGGACAAGTTCTACTGCACTGGTGATGGGTTCTACAAGGCTGGAGGAGGAAGGGAGATAACAAGGAGAGAGGTGCAAATAGATATTCACAGGGGGGAGGGTAAATTTTGTGTTTAAGATCCTATGTGATGAGGTGTACCATCTTTTTATGAGATTTTCTGATGTGTCAGTTTTCTATTGGATGCCAATAGACTTTGTATATAGGCATTGCTGGTCCAAAGAAAATCTCCTATTGTATGCTATGCTAATATATATATTGACTCAGCTGTAATGTCATAGTTGATCGGCACACTATAAGTCTATCTAGTTTGTTATTTGAATCACAACAGAAAGTATTAGTGAAATACATAATAATATAATAAAAATTACAATAAAATTAACATTCAAATGAAACCAATTTAGACTGAGACATGGAAATATCGCTCTCTTTAAGGAGATTTAAGCATTCTGCAGTGTATAAAGTCTCAAGTTAACCAGTGCAGCATAATTCATCTTGACTTGACTCCTCCAAGATACAATAGCCTAACTGATCATCGTATGATTCAAGCCTACTGTACACAAGTGGTTGAATCCAAAGCTTCACTCAAAAGAACACATTTTTTTTATATGAAAATACTCTAAAAAATATATACTCATTAAGCTTATTTTTCTTATCTTACTTTCTCTAAAGTATATTCCACACTCTTTTCGTACAACAACTAAACATATAAATATATATAAGACTAAGAAAGGACCCAAGATGTACAAAGAAGTAAACGGGAAAAGAATAAAAAATGAAATAAATGGCCAACCTTAACAACTTAAAAACCCTATTTAGTAAACCTTCAAAGCCAAGGTTCTTCTGAAAGAAATAAAGGCAAAATAGATCATCAAGAGTAATAACGGCAGCCAACCAACGGTAGAAACTTTTGGACCATTAATAAAGAGCCGGTAAGAAAATAATTGATAAAACTAAAGTTCAAATGGCTTGGTTGAAAAATGGACGATAATGAGCTATTAAATCTATTAATGGATTATGAATAAAATCACGTTAATGGCCCTTCTCAATTTCTTTTTTTTTTTTTTTTTT
>QEOT01005862.1:364797-420033 GCA_003123785.1 Pterocarya stenoptera
AATAAGATTTAATAATTAATAAAATAAAAAAATAAAATAAAAGACCTAATATTGAATTTATACAACTAACAAGTATACCTTTATTGAATTATAAAATCTTAAAAAATTTATAAATAATTAAAATATCTAACTAGTTGGTATTTATCCAAAATAACAATATATTAGCCTACATATATTATTAATACATACACTTAATATGATAGCATATATCTATTTCATATATAGTTTTCACATATTAGTATATAACATTATTAAATTTTATCGATTAATTATTATATAAATTATAAAATATACCTATAAAGTATATTCACTATATAGACATAAGTAATTAGATTACATATTATATATTTAATTATAAAAGTGGTATGCTTATATTATTAGCTAATACATATATATGTATATATACATAGATGTATGTATATATTTATCAATATATGAATGAGTTTTAATCGAGTCGAGCTAATGAGTCGATTCGAGTATAAACGAGCGAGCCTTAACGAGCCTTAACCGAGTCGAGTCGAGTTTTGTCGGGTATGTGTCATTTACTAATCGAGCGGGTATCTGCTTTCACAAACGAGCTTTTTTTTTCACGAGTCGAGTTCGATTCGAGTTTAGCCGAGCGAGTATTGAGCGAGCTATCGAGTAGACTGGTTCATTTACAGCCCTACCAACGTTCTTCTGAAAGAAATAAACGGCAAATTAGATCATCAAGAGTAATAACGGCAGCCAACCAACGATAGAAACTTCTGGACCATTAATAAAGAGCCAATAAGAAAATAATTGATAAAACTAAAGCTCAAACGGCTTGGTTGAAGAACGGACGATAATGAGCCATTAAAGCTATTAATAGATTAGGAATAAAACCACGTTATTGACCCTTCTCAATTTCTAATGCTACCATAGTAGCTAGCACTAAAACAAACATTACAAAAACTCTATTTATTAAACAATACCAACAGTAAACAAAAACTAATAAGTTATGTACCTTAGCCAACTATTTGTAAGTTCATTACATTAATATTTATTTAATAATTTCAAGTAGGATGTGATTCAGGACAGGATGTGTTTTCAGGACAGGATAGTGGAATATATGAGTAGCATGCTGCATGCAGGTGTGGTCTATTAATGCTACCCAAGGGGCATGCATGCTCTTATGGCTCTGTCCTGCATGCCATATTAGAGGTGAGAAATTTTCTCGAGCTTTTCAAACTATAATTATTTTGGACAATTAATGATCAGTTGATATCCAAAGATTGGACAAACAAATAAAAACTCATATATTCCACCAATATTTTTACCAGTTTCATTTCATATACTCAAAGCAGTACATATACAACTGATAATGTCATTTTCGTCGAACTGGAGAAGAACAGGTGGGGGAAAAAGCTTGGGGGAAAATAAAATTATTTCGTGTTTTGGCGCCCCACAATGAATCCTGACATAAATTACAGCGTCGCAACAAGTTAAAACCTTTTCTGGCGAACAAATTCACTGCTGATATTGAATAAATCACTGCAAAAAACTATTTAAGTGAAGTCCAGGGCAGAAATCGAAGTTTGGTATTAAAAACATGTGGCGAGTTAAAAATCGCTGCAAATATTATCCATTTGCAGGGATTCAGAAATCGCCGCGAATGGACATTTTTCTTGTAGTATATAAAGAATCAACAAACTTTTTCATCGGTCCTTTCAATTCACCACTCGCGTGCGCCAGGTACAAAATGCGCGCAGCAGTACCACGAGATGCTAGCTTAATATTCAAGCTGCTATGGATGGATATTGGATCTATGGTGCATGTGCAATATGCTCGAAGAAGCATGAGAATTTTAGAAAACTACGTCCTTGGGGACTCAGGATGTTGTACCTGTGATTATAAAACGCATGCGTATTATCATTACCGGGGCAAGGCATGTCTATATACAGTACTCACACATACCAAACAAATTAGTCAGGAGCACATGAACAGAAAACAAGAATACATAGGTTTGGTGTTTGGTCCACTACTTATAAGCCTTCCAACAAAAGGGTGGTTGTAATAAAATTATGATGAAGTTGCAAATAAAATATTTTCGGCTCTGTCGGCGTTCGAATAAAGCCTGAATATTGAAGGAATCGACAATGATGAAGCAACTAGGAATTAGAAATATGGGACAAATGGAAATATTTTATAATATATTAGGGCTAATCAAAGAAATGCAACCAGATCGAGGGTGTTTTTGGAAACTTTTGAAGCTTGTGAAAGATCGATCGTAGACTCGAAGGATTGTGGTTTGCTTTCAAAGGTTGTCTTTAAAGTTTATGATTCTGTTCTAACTAAACATAATACCACAGTACTAAGTAAACAAAGCCCAATTTGGTGACTTGGATCACTACTGAAATGAAATGGAATCATTTCACAAGGTTTGGCCATCATTAGGGTATTTTAGTTCAAAATTTTAGGTCAATGTCGTACGCTTCTTGATCATAGGCAAAAAAGTAGATCCAATTGGGGAATTAATTGCGTGTATGATTATGTGAAATGGGTAGTATTTAAATGCTGGCTAATCATAGGATTGCAACCTCTGGATTGCGGGCAAGACACAGGGGTTGAGATGCTAATTGCTTGCCTGTTGAGAGACCAAGCACATCCTTAAAGGCTAAACTAGCTAGGCTATACGTACAGCCCCAAAACCTTCTAACCAACCCTACAAAGTAAGATGGGAATTAAAGGGATTAATTTACTTTCCTTGCATTTTGTTAAATGTAACTTTGTCTATGCTCATAGAGAAGAAAATAGGGTAGCTCATTGTTTAGCTCATTATGCGATAAACGTTGATGATATCGCTATGTAGTGGAATCGTATTCCAAACTTCCTTTCTCAAGTTCTTTGGCTTGATAAATGTCTGTAATCTCCTTTTATTAGTGGAAGTACTATTTCATATTAAAAAAAAAAAAAAAAGATGGGACAGGGAAAAGACTGTAGGAGTGGGTCCCATAATTGGCACGTGGAAGTACAGTCAGTCATGGCTGACTGTGGAACATGCTGGTTTTAATGAAGCTGTGGCTAAGAATGTTGCTTCAAGAATAAGAAAAAAGAAAATTAAGGAATATTAGAAAATAGTAAATCAATGACATAAAGGGAATTGATCAAAAGGGAGAATTAATGGGAGATCCAAGAAGTAGTAGTGGAGAGTGAAAGACAAAAAGCATCGAGAAGAGAGTGCTCTGTACTCTTAAACTAGAGATATAATATTTCATTATACAAATACACAAAAGAACATTCCCCACTCATCATCAACATTGCATTTGAATATATATGATCCAATAGATAGGAAGCTAGAACTAATCGATTGTCTGGTAGAAGAGAAAACCCAGGAGAGAGAGAGAGAGAGAGAGAGAGAGAGAGAGAGAGAGAGCCTCTGCGGCGGGACTCGGAGTAGAGACAGGGAAAGGCAGTTACTCAGTGCGCGTGCGGTTCTTTTGCGCATGATCCTATAACTCTGTGTCCAAGCCATATTTTAGTACTTCATATTTATCGGGTAGAGAGAGAGAGAGAGAGAGTATTAGATAATTGCATGTTCAGACCCACATGCTGGTTCCTGCAGCTGAGTATTTACAAGCACAATGAGAGCTTTGCATGCTAGCTTAGCTGCATTTTATTAATAATCAATATTTAAACCATTAGTACTCCTGATCTTGTCCACCTAGTTTGTTTGAATACTCAGCAGGTTTCCATTTATTGTGTCTCCTCATGCCTTGTTCATGAAAATACTTCTTTTAACTCCTGGTAACTTGTGCAAACACATATATAATATAGGACAACTCTATTTTATAGTTTCTCGCTTCTATCCCATTATTGTTTGGTTGGCCACTTTCTAGATGTCATGTACGGTACCGGACTTTTTTTTATCCATCCCTCTTCCGAAATTATGCTGCTGCATGCCCATGTAGATACAAGGAACTAATTAATTAAGCTATTCTGAGATCCATTAATATGACCGGATACATCTCCCTATTACTACTTTTTAGGCTGCATTGCGTTGGTGATCGAAAGGTTTTATTGATGCAGATATATATAACAGATTATATTCAATGACAAAACCATCGTAGAAAAAGTAAAATCGTCATTTTTTTTATGACAAGGAAAAAAATCCGTCACTTAACCAACATAGTAACCGTGCCACCAATTAGACTTTGTGCCGGATTATTGTACGACCATCATAAAATGGTTGAATGTTCAAACGTGATAAATTAACATTTTGTGATGGTTTATTTTCATCCCCAAATAAATGTTCAAATGATAACGTCATACTTTATGAAAGATTTATGTTTCGAACGTATAATTGTTGCATTCAATTATGTTAGTGCAAACAACATCATATATCCAACGTACATACGCTCGAATGCAAGTAACATTAATTGGTAATTAACGTTAGAATGCTAATGGTGTTTTGCATTCGAACATAAGTATAATTATTGTTGAGCATATATATATACACACTAGGGAACGGCCCCGGGTGCGTTAGCTCCGGGGTGCACCTGATATAATGATTTAAATTAAAAAAAAAAAGGTTAAAAAGTCAAATAATTTATTTATCTGGGAAAAGAAAATACAATGTTAAAGAAAGACAAAAAAATCAAGATTAAAAAAAAAATTAAACTTTAGCAAAGTATCTAACTGCGGGGCTATTAAGGGTCTTTTGGCAAAAATCTAAACTAAATTCATGCATTCTAACTGAGAATAGGAATACTCAGGTAGCTCACACACCTTCACACTAAGTATCCTTTATATTACGTCAGATGTACTCCTTTCACCATAGTACCCAATAACTCATGTGCCTTCACTATAGTACCTAGCAGATTGTATCTTCTTAACCGTAATATAATTTAACTTAATAAATGTTTCATGCTTGACTCATAATATTTCATGATAGACTCTTATGCACTTCGGATCGTGATAACATAAAAGACTCATGCATGATTTAGAAATATTTCATGATATACTAATGCTTATGACATGGCATTCATGTCAGGTAATAGATAACCACGTAACAGAAATGAAGGCGTGGCATTCATGGCATGTAACAGATGACATGGCATTTATGACTTGTGATAGATAAACATGTGATAGATGACATGGCATTTGTGGCATGTGATAGATTGAGTCATCCAATTTCTAACATTTCAAAATCATGGAAAACTCTTTTATAAAAATATTAACATGTTATGAATCCAAACCTAGCTTGCTTATAAACATGTTAACACCTCATCAAAGCAAGATCAACCCAAAAGTTCACCAGAAACTTCATCAAACTTTTAACGTTTCACACAAACATCAAAGTTGTCACTACTTATACCTTTGTATCATCAAACCAAACTTTTACCAATCAAAATTCCATAAACATTTTCCAACATATACCCACTAGGGGTGGCCAGCGGGCCTCCACACCCCACTGCCCCACCCCACCCCCATATCCCATATATATAAATATAAATATTATATAAAAACAATCCTCCCATATATAAAAATGATGCCATTTTGGGATATACAAAATGGCATCATTTTAATTAGTGATGTAAATTACCCCCTGTGACCCCCTCCCACCACCCTCAGGCTTGAGTTCACTTCACTTGATCTCCCTCTCTCATCTCTTTGAACCCCTAGCCTCTCTCTCACCATCATCATCCATAGCACGTCACCATTGTCATCCGTTGCCATTTCTGTCGCACGCCTAGTTTGTCGCCGAAGGTAAGTTTCTCAAACTGAAATCTACTTTTTTTGTAATTTCTTTTTTTAATTTTTGTATAGAGGATGGGATTAAATTGAGGAGTTGGAGGATAAAATTATGAATTGTGTGCTGTGGAGTGTGGAGATTGGTTTGTTTGTTGATTGATGTGTGTAAAAAAAGATTGTGCATATGAAATTGTGAAATTAGGGTTTCAGATTTGAAACCCTAAATTAGTTTAGGGTTCAATTCAAAACCCTTACTATGTTAGGGGTTTCAATATTGAAACCCTTAAATTAATTTAGGGTTTCAATTTGAAACCCTAAATTTAGGGGTTTCCTAAATTAAGTTAGGGGTATTGAAACCCCTAAATTAATTTGGGGTTTCCATCAGAAACTCCATTATGTTTTGGGGTTTCCATTCCATCCGAAACCCCATTCTATTTTTGGGTTTCGATATCGAAACCCCATTATGTTTTTGGGTTTCCATCTGAATTCCCATTTTGTTTTGGGGTTTCCATCCAAAACCCCATTCCATTTTGGGGTTTCAATATCGAAACCCTATTCTATCTTGGGGTTTCCATCGAAACCTTATTCTGTTTTGGTTGATTTTGTGTGGTTTTAATTGTTGATGTGATCTTCATTTCAATTTTTGTGAGTGTTGGGGAATGGATACTCAGTCAGAGTTTACTCCTAGCTGTCCTACTCATACCCCAACACCTAACCCTACTCCTACACCTGCCATTAACCTTACCCCTACAGACCCTACGATTGCCCCCTTGCCCGAACAAAGCAAGAAAATAGTTCAATAGTTTGGACTCACTTCACCAAACTAAGTTTAACCATTGTGGTAAAGTGTATGGATGTCATAATAGGAAACATGGTACATCCCAATTAATGGTCCACTAAGAAGAACAATGAAAAAAGAGTTTAATATTAAAATCTTTACAAGAGAAGAGTCAATCTAGATTAAAGATTAGACTTAAAAAATGGCAAATGGGAGTAGTGGGATGCAATGTTGAAAGGGTATATTAAGTATGATCCGGAGGAGTGTAGGAGATACCTATTTCGTATGGTCATCATGGACGAGCTACTATTTCAATTTGTGAAGGAGAAAGGGTGCTTGGAGCCCTATGACATTCCTATTCGTCACACAGTGGTAAAGGATATAAAAAGCATTACAAAACAGAAAAAGATTTGTTGAGGGGCCAATTGGTGGGTCAAAAAGTTTATCCCACCACCAATATATGGACATCCGTCCAAAACTTTAATTATATATCTTTAACTGTGCATTTTATTGATTATGATTGGAAATTTAAAAAAAAAAATTTTAAAATTTCGATCACAAGGGTTAGATGACTGGGAAGTCCTTGGAGGCTACGATAAAGGAGTGGGAGTTGAAAGGGATTTTTACAGTTATAGTTGACAATATCTCATCTAACGATGTCACATTAGGGCATATTAAGACCTATTTTGGAGAGGCAAATAACACAATTTGGGTAGTGATTGTTTGCATGTGAGATGTGTTATACATATTCTAAATCTAATTTTCAATGATAGTTTGAAAGATTTTGATGACTCGATTGCATGGGTTAGAACTGTTGTGAGATTTGTGAGGTCTTCACCTGCTAGATTGGAGAAATTCAAGGTTGCTATTAGGGCTACGAGTATAACATCCAAAAAGGGCCTTTGTCATGATGTTTCTGTAAGATAGAACTCAACTTTCTTGATGTTGGAGATGGCTCAAGAAGATAAGTCAGCCTTTGCATTACTAGGTGATGAAGACATTCAATATGTCAAATGTTTTGATGATCACGGGAATTAGGCAAGCCTATTGATGATGATTGGGAGGTTTTTGCTACTTTTGTAGACTTTTTGAGGGTTTTCTAAGAGGTCACAATGAGGCTATCCGATTCTTTGTACCCTACATCCAATTATTTCTGTCAGCAAATATATAAGTTGAAAGAAAAACTTGATGACATGTGCGTGAGTGACCAGATTAGGATGCAGGAGATGACGTTGTTTATGAGGGATAAGTATGACAAGTATTGAGGAGATTTGAGTAGGGTGAATATTTTGTTATATGTGGTTGTTTTTCTTGGCTCGAGTACAAGACTGATGGCATGGTATATGGCTTGAGATTGGTGCACGGGAATGCATGGGCAAGGCATATTGCGGCAAGGGTTAGGAAAACCCTTACTAGATTGTTTCATGAGTTTACTGTGTTCAAGAGTGGTAATATTCTGGCATCTACACCTACCCCCTGCCTCCTCCAGAAGCTGTGTTGAGAAAAGGTGTAGGTTGGAGTGGGGTGAGAGATTGGAGCAGAACCCCCTAGTCCGTCATCCTGTAGAGGCTCAGTTCAAGGTAGATAAATACTTGACAGTGGATCATCACCCATTTACATGAAGCTTTGATATGTTATCTCAGTAGAAGACCAATACCAAGAAGTATCCCATCCTTAGAGAGATAGCCCGCAGTATTTTTGACATCTCTATTAGCACAGTAGCCTCAAAGTTGGACTTGATCCATCCTTATTGTATCCATTCTCGAGTTCATTGTCTCTTACCGCTGTGGAAGCATTGATTTGCACGCATAATTGGATCAACAAGACCCCCATTTATGTTACAGATGTTCTTGACTTTGAGAAGACCGACGAGGAGGAGGGTGGCGATTAGCCTAGATCTGGTAATCATGGATTTTATTTTGTTATTTTAATTTATTTGTATTCATTTAGCCGGTATTAATTTCAAATTTAATTGTTGTAGCGATACTACATGAGACGACATTTACATTCGCCACAATATGACTTCATGTGTATTGGACCCACCATTGCCATTGATTTGTACAATTTGTCTCTTAATTATTCTGTCTTCATATAATTTTTGGTCATTCTAATTATTTTTGGTATTTTTTTTAGCTTTTATATTTTCACTGTCATATTCTCAATCCTAATCCCAATGACCCAATGATCCATTTCTCATCTTGGTTAGTACTTTTAATATTTGTAATTTTTACATTTCTAATATATGTTTGTTTTTTTTATTTTTGTTTCTTGTTTGTAATTCTAATTTATTTTTCTATTAATGTTTAAGCTTTTATGATCTCATAGTCTCACAGCACAGCTCACTAACTTTTCCATCACAATTACCACCCTAAATTCCAATGTCAAAGTCAATTCGAAAATTAAAATGATTTTCTTGTGTTAATTGTGGTATCATTATTTATTTAAATTATGTGACAACTTGTAAGATTTTTTAGATGACTTTGTAATTTTGTAATAGTTTTAGCTTAATTTGTATTATTGTAATAGCTTGATTATAATTATTAGTTGCAACTTAGTAGTATATAATTTTTATTTTATTTTTTTACTCCAAGTTCTTTTAGTTAATTTCTTGGCTGAAATAGGTTCTACGCCAGTTTCGGCCCAATATAGGTTCTTCTAGGACATTTTAGGCCCATAAACGTGTTCTAAGTCTAATGGCTCGAGGCCCATTTGGACAGGGCTCCGGGGGAGAGGGGACCGATGGAGCATTCAGACGAGGGACCCCGCCCCCAGTGTGTGGGGGCATGTGCCAAGGAGAAAAGCTCCACCCCCCACCCATGCGAGGGCAAGAAGTGGGACGGTAGCACCCATAATACCCACGTAAATCTGACTCAAAATGGAATAAAATACATGAAGATTGAGTCATTGAAATTGACTTAAAAAGGGTTGGAAGGCTAGAACTAAAATTGCCCAGTTTTTTCTCTCTTGCACTCTTTCAGTTTCGCTCTATGAAAGTTTGAGAAATTTGCACAAGTGGGGGAGTAAATGAAGATGACGTGTGGGGGTATATGAGGGGCTGAATTAGTGGCTAAGTTAAGGCACTTTAATGGGAGGTTGGCAGGCAAAAAGATGGTAAAACTGTGGGCTACACAACCCATGGTTTTCTGTTGCAAAGCTGAATTCCTAGGTGGTGGTTTGTAGCCTTTTTGACTTGCCATCAAGCCACCTTTTTTAGGCTAGCCATGAGTGGCATGTCAGCCCTAGCATGGCCTTTGTAGGAGGAAGGAACTTCCTTAGGAAGCTTGGTTTGGTGGTTGTTTTCGCTGGGCCAAAAATGGGCCTAACAAATGGGCTTCAAGTTGGGGTATGGATGGGGTTTCATTTAGGGTTTCAGTTGGTTCAAGTCCAAATCAAATTTGTCCTGGCCTAGAATGATTACCAAGATGCAAGAGAGTTGATAAGGGTGTATGAGTGTATAATTGAGTGATTAATAGCATGTGGAAATGATTAATCCAAGTGATTCAACATTTAATCAAAACTGGGTGGTTTAGGGTTTGGAAACCAAGTTTTGGGTTTCGGCCAACACATTGGATTTAGGATTTTAGTTGAATTCCAATGGTTTAAGATTTCCTTTGGAAACTCTATTTTGGTAGACCAAATAGTATTTTGGTTGGTTCGAATAGTATTTGACTTGGGTGGCATAATCACATGGCTTGATTTACCTTTTATTCCATCACACTTCATTCTCTTTGCGACAAGTGTCCTATTATTTTTCCAATGAATGGCTAGGATTGTGCCATGTGTCCATCCAAAGTAATCCTAGTGATTCTAAGTGGATTTGAATATTCTACATGGCGATTTGACAATCATTTGAATCCGTTGCCACGCGACAGTCTTGGATATTACTATTCACCCAAAACAATTGCAAACTTTATTATTGCACAGCACTATAAAATTCTAAATAATCACATGAGTCTAGTGTTGGGGCTTCCTTCTATTCACAAATAATTTGTTTTATGTTTGTTTAGATATCTTCATAGGCTTGTTTAGATTTATTTGGTTATTATATTGCTTCTTTATTGATTTTGTTGGTTTTGATGCTTGGGATGGTTTTGATGCTTATATGTGAATCTCATGTATCCTACTTCTTACCATGGTATTTCTCCACCATAAGCTTTATCAATAAACTTAGGGTAGGAGCTACTAGGATATGTGGCCCTTACTCTTCTTTTAAAAAAATAAAACTAAAATAAAAAAGGCACTCTCGGTTACTATTCATCCAAAAAAGGGGAAACGTAACATTTTACTATCAAATCCTAAATATTCCCCCGAGGGTAATGGTGTAATTTTTTTTAATAACTTGTGCTCTTAAGTGCCTTAAATAAATAGAAAGGCAACTTGGTCACCATAACATGTTGGGATTCAACTATGCTAATAGAGTAAAACTTAATCGGTTGTTCGATTCATGAAATCTTTTCAGGATTTCATGATGTTCCCTAAGATCTAAAGAGATTCATCCATTGAATTTTTTTTTGGGTCGTTACAAGATGATTCCTCAGAACCAAGCTAAAACTCAATCATTTTCTTCGACAAAGAAAGAATTGATTGGCAACTCGAACAAAGTTATCAATAATGAAATTATCTTTTTAACTTCTTTTCACCCATGCAATTCTCTTTGGCTATAGGATCCATCCACTCGCAATTGACATCAATATGGGTTGCAACATACACTTGAATAAGGGAAACATTATCTGGACCCACACATTTATTAAAAAAAATGTTCATTAAAAAAATATGGCTTAATTCATAAACTAATCGACAAAATATAATAATTAATTATCATTTTGTATACAAGATAAATTGTCAATTTGATCTATTTTGTGCATTGATAGAACTCAAGTGTTGCATGGAAAAATAATAAAGTGATATAGATTAGATGAATTAATTAAATATTTTAAATGCTTTTAAGTGTCTAAAAAATATAATTACTTGATACTTAGGGCTTGAGAAAAGTTCGCAACACTTACTCCAAGTTGTTTACCTTCAATTATTGGAAAAGTCTTTGCATCCCCTCCTCTACTGTCTCAAATGTATTAGTGTTCATAATAGCTACCCTTGTGACATTGAAACAATGAACACATCAACTCACTCATATTTTGAATATCCTCTTTACACCAAAACTGAATTTGAATTCATTCTAAAAAGGAAAACAACATCTGTTAAACATAACAATGAAGTTGGCGAAAAAGTACAAAACTCTAACTAAGAACTTCAAACTACATAAACTCACTAGAACATGGCTCGGAATGTTGTCCTTAACCTCAAATGAAGCCTAGTATTGGAAACGAAATCAAAGGCTCTAGAATAAACTTACAACCATCATTCAGTTGTTCTGCATCATGAGCAACAAGAGGCTTGTATTTTAAATATGTCAAGTCTGTAAACGTGATGAGGAATCACCCTCTTAGTGCAACATATTATATAAGCATGGCGAGGAATTACCCACTACATAATATATTTTAAAGCATCAGTACTATTTAGGTGAGGAATCACCCTTCGCTCCAGTAAGTAAAATCTATAGAATCGTATTGATTCCAAAGGTACATTCATCATCACACAGAGGCTCATCACAAAGATATTTATCACACAAACATACATCACGTGATGGATATGAGCCATCCCACCTTCGAAATCGAAGGAATCCCTTCTATTCGACAAACATGGTGCAAGTTATCATGCCTATACACAAACACAAGTCAACTCTCACATAGAGACAACATGTTGTACCAGAGAAACATCTACCCAGCCAACCAACTTGACGACACAAACACGTGATGCACTGGGGGATTCTATATCCTAACTATCAACTAAGGCAAAAAAATGATACTGCTCTAGTGCTCCACCCTATCCACCACAACGCATTCACCTTCCCATGTGAAGCTTGTGACAACGTCTCGCAGGAATGGTTCGACGAACTCTGTCCCATCCCATGATAATGGACACATGTTTCTCTATTCTTCTTCATTTCTAAGATAATGGTTTCTTACACCGAGATCATAAATTGGTGAAAATAGTAAACACATTCTAAGTTTCAGGAAGTATGGAATAAGTATAAGATAAACATAATGATAAAAACCAGATTTATTCATGATTAGAAAGGGGAAGGATACAGAATATGCATATGGATCTTACATACAACATTCATCCCACGTTCCCCAATACTGTCTTAGAAGCTAACTTACCTCTCAACATCGGGGTTGATATTTCACTACGTCACTCCTTCCTTGCTTCCTCTGAAGAGTTTGGCTCCGTAAGATCTCGGGTGTTTAAGATCTCAAAAGTGAAATTTTATCCCATGTCCAAATCCCTAATATTTAGTAGAACTATTAGGCATCCTTCTAACATACTTCAGACTCCAAGAATACTTGGATATGAGTCCTTCAACCACAATTGGCATACTGTAGGATGATAGAGATAGATGGCCAGGGCATGATCTGCAACTCCTTAAGTACTGCCAACTCCTCAATCTTTCCTTAGATGAGGGTCTTCCATGTGGTGGTGAGCCATACCTCTAGGTTTAGATGATATGACCCGCTGAATCATAACCTTTTTTGTAGACCCACTCCAGTTGTGACCGTTCAGGTGGAGTGTAGGCTTCTATGTACAACACTGCCACTATTTTGAGCCTTTTTTGTGCTGTTCCAAAAAGCTCCCATATTTGCCTTAATTTGTCATTGATTGTTGCTCACCTTGGGCTGGTAACTCTTGTCTCATTAGAGCCACTAGCCTCTTTAGCTACTTGTTCTCACCTTCACAGTAGGTGGCTTTTCTAGCTTGCCTACCATAAGGTAGGGTTGGGCTCCGACAGGGTAGGAATGCTCAACTTTGACCTCCGAATCTAACCAAACTCTGAGGCCAAGTTGAGCTCCGATGCCGACTCCGAATTGGAGCTGATTTTTTCCCCGATTGGAGTTGCCAAAGTCGGAGTAAGAAATTCGAAGCCACAAAGGGAGAGAGAGATGGCTCAATTGGCCTAGTTCATGACAGAGTTGGCTCAACGTGGCTTTACAAAGGAGATGGCTTAGTCTAGTTCGCGAAGGAGTTGGCTTGGCTGTGTTTGTGATGCTGCTATTGATCAGTGGCCATGGCAAAGACGCAACGCGATGGAGAGTAGGATAGGAGAGGTGCAAAAATGTTAGTGTTAGGTTATTGTTCTTCCTAAGCCCCTGTGGATTTGTTGTGATGCTTGAAATATCGATTCATTGGAACCCAAAAAAAAAAAAAAATCAATCCCTTTTTTTATATTTCCTCCATTAGTACAATTTCTGAAGGTAAAGAGAAAGCTCAAAACCTCCTCCTTACCATTTCTTTTTCTTTCATTCTTCAGATTTCTCTAGGTTACTATAAAAAAAAAATAGTTTATTTATTTGTTTTACTCTTGCCTGCCGCCCATTGAATCGATGTTGCTATATCCTAACATGATTGATTAGGGCAACATCAGGTTTTGTACTGTCCTCCTGAAGCTGAAGCTTAAGGGACAGGACACGCTTCCGAGAGTTCATCTCACATATAATAATAATAATAATAATAATAATCAAAATCAAAATCAAAATCAAAATCAAAATTGAAATCCTAAATCCTAATTAGTAGGGGTATTGGCTACTGGGAGCAAGACGTCCAATTGCCAAACCTAATCAATCCCTAACCACATCCTTGCCCAGTTCACTGTGAGTTTGGTTCTGCCTGAAAGCAAAATTATCGACAAAGTTTATTTAATGATACTAGTGTGGGTGGGAGATTTGCTCCAAAATTTTTGCTTAATCGGAGTTCAGAGTTTGAAAGTCGGAGTCAAAATCAAAATGGGTGTCGGTCGTGCTTGGAGCTTCAAGAATTTTGCCCACCCCTACCATAAGGCAAAACGCTCATCTCCACCTCACCCTAGGATATGTCTGCTAGGCATTCTACACAGTTTTTACTTGCCCACATGTTGAACTAGCTGCACTTTGCAGCTCTCGCAACTATTTTCTTAACTAAGCCAATCGAGTGTTCTTCATCTTTATTTCCACTCAACTTTATTGATGTTCTGTTCCTTTGTGGCGCCTCCTAAAAATGTCCTGGTGAGGCTCTGTGGCACCAACGTTTCTAGCCAAGCGGTCAACACCCAGGATTTATTCGGGTTAGGTGTGCCTCATCCAGATGGAATTGCACGTGTAGTATACAAGTATAAGATCATAGTGGGCACGTGTGGTATACAAGTATAAGATCATAGTGGAAAATATAGATTTAGTCAGTAAAGTAGATCTTGCAATACCAGAAGTCTAATGGGCAAATATAATTATATGTTCAACGCCTAATGGGCAAGAGACCGAACACAGTTGGTTGCCTCTTTCTAACAAGGCAAGTACAACTCAAAATGATGCATGGCTCCTATGATAGAGACAGGCCTCCATCTTCAAGGTTCGAGTAGGATCGACTCTTCTTCCTCTAGCATCACTCATAGTTCTAATTCTGCATCAAAGGCTATAGCTCCGAGAGTGAAACCATGGATAGGTTAGACCGCCATGACAAAAGCTGCTAATGAGAGATAATACTCTTGAAGAGCAATGAACAATTCATGTAAATATTGAGTAAAGACATGTATGTATGCTTTGGTGAGGAATCATCCTCTAAGGCATAAACACATGGGTCTGTAACATGGCCAAAGGAGTAACCCTCTTGTGCATTGTACTTTAAACATAAGTATTACTTAGGCGGGGAACACCCTTCACTCTAGTAGGCCAAATCCATCAAATCATATCAGTTTTGCTGGAACAACTACTATCACACAAAGGTTCATCACATAGATATTCAACACACACATACATTGCTTGATGGGGAAACAAGGGATTAGCTGCTCCACAGCTCGACGTCAGGAAAATCCCTTCTACTTGTTCAACATGGTGCAAGCCAACTCGCCTATATTGAAACACAGGTTGACTTTCACACAGAGATGACATGTTGCATCGGAAAAACAACTACCCAACCATCCAACTTGAAGACATCAACATGTGATACGCTGGGAGATTCTACATCCTAACTATCAGGTGAGGCCAACATGATACCACTCCACCCCAATCATTCACGAGGAATCCTTGTATTTGTTTTAAGCTCATGTTGACATCTGGCAAGAATGGTCAGGGGAACTCCATCCTATCCCATGATTATTAATGTATGGTACACAATACTAACACAGATATATGGATATTACACCGGGATCATAAATCAGTGAAAATCAACAAACACATTCAAAGTCCCAAAAAACAAGAACTGAACATTAGATAAACAAAAGGATCCAAAACAGATTCTTTCATGTTTAGAAAAAAATGTTACAGAAAATGAAAATACCTCTTACATACTACATTCACCCCACATTTATAAGTCTTTTCTTAGAAGCTAACCTACATCACAATGTCAGTCTCTCGCTACTCAGTTGCGTTGCTCATTCCTTGCTCCCTCTGAATATTTCAGCTCCATGAGGTATTATGTGTCTAAGACTTTAAAAGTGAGATTTTGTCCCATGTCCAAATCCCTTTGATAGGGTGGGACTGTCAGATGTCTTCCTGACATACTCTTGACTCCAAGTATGCTTGAATAAGAGTCTGTGTGACTGTTCAACTATAGGATGACAGAGATAGACAACCAAGGGATAGTCTACACTTCTCTACAACCTACCAACTCCTAAGTCCTTCCTTGAATGAGGGTCTTCCAGGTGGCATCGAGACATACCTCTGAATTAAGATGATATGACTTCCAAAATCGTAATCCTCAAGTAGAGCCACTCTAGATGTGACCCTTCAGGTGGAGTGTGGGCTTATGCATATGAGATTGTCATGCTTCTGAGAATCTTCCATGTTGATATGGAAAAGCTCCCATATATGCTCCAGTATGTCCTTGACCATCGCTTACCTGCTTTTGTTTCATCAGAGCTAGTAGCCTCTTTAGTTCCTAGTTCTCGCCTGCATGGTGGGTGAATTTTCTAGCTCACCTACCATGGGGCGAGACACTCATCTCTACCTTGCTCAGGGGCATATCTACCAAACTATCCAAAAGGTGCTTCCTCGCTCACATGTTTGACTAACTACAGTTTGCAACACCCACATCCATTTTCCTCACCAACCAATGGAGTGTTCGTCATCTTTCTTACCATTCAATTGCATCAGTGGTCTATCCCCTTATGCAGTAGGAGCCCTCATATCCTCCATTCCTTACAATAGGTTTCATCCTTAAAATTCGGTGAGGGTTCTCCCTTGTTCAATCCCTACAAGGGAAGGGATCTCAGACAGGAGATCCGTTAATGCCTCTGGTTGTCTCCATCCTCAAATTGGACTCACTCTCACCTAGATCTACAGACTGATCTTCACCATCTATGAAAGGGACATGAGATGACTTTTCATGTCTTCTTCACTTGCTCCGTCTAGGCTACCTGCTGGTTGTGTTCTCTCAAATTCTAGATCATTTCCTAGGTTCAACATCGTAGGACGTTGGGGAGTCCTCACCCTTGTCCTCATGTTGCTCATAACGTCTCGACATGGTCCTCTTCTTAGCATGTTGCAGCACAATGGTGTTGTCATGGTGCAACATCTCCAATATTAGGGCTCTAGTCCTCTGAGAAGATCCTTCATCTCTGCAATGCTCCTCCTCCACTCTCCGTCGTTCTCCCTCCAATCTCTCCCTCTCATGACATTCCTCTAAGAATCGATTCATTATTTTGGGTGGCATTACTACCCTTCGTGTAGTTTTCTCCTCTCACACCATGACTACATTTTTTAGAGTACTTGGTGATGTTCTTAAAGAGAGTAGGTTGAAAACATATATATAGACATGTTTTCACCTTGAAATTTTCTAAATTACCCTCACAACATGCATTGTAGCTCATCAATGTGGATCAAATAAATAAGGAAATTGCTCCCGCATGACCCAATCACTTTCCCAAGTGAGCTCCTTGTTTCCCGCATCTCCCCCTACACTTTTACCAATGATATGATTTTAGATCGCAATCTACTCCTTCCAATCTACAATTCATACCAGGTTTTCCTCATAAGTGAGATTTGGTTGCAGTGAAACTAGATTCAATTCAATTACTAAGGGTTGCTAGTTCTCAAAACTTTCCCTGAATGAGAAAACATGAAACACATTGTGAATCCCTTCATATTCTGCGGGTAACGCCACTTGTTAGGCTACTAGGCCAACCTTCGCCATTACTTGTTATGGTCCAATGTACCTTAGGCTTAACTCTCCCTTTATCTGAATCTCTTAACACCTTTCATAGGTGATACCTTGAGGTACACCCAGTCACTATACTCAAAGGTTAACTCTTTCCTCCTATTGTCGGCATAACTCTTTTGCCTAGTCTAAACTGTGGCCATCCTCGCACATATGAGCTTGAGCTGCTTGTCATTGCTTGGATGATTTTTGGTCCAATCATCTTGGCTTATCCTTCCTCGTCCCAACATATCAACGATCTACGCTTCCTCCCATACAGTGCCTCATAATGGGCCATTTGGATAGTTGTCTGGTAATCGTTATTATACACAAACTCAATGAGTGGGATGTGACCTTCCCATTGTCCCTTAAAATTCGGTATGTGCCCTTAGCATGTCCTCTAGCATCTGGATAGTCCTTTCTGATTGCTCGTCAGTCTGGAGGTGGTAAGCACTACTAAACTTCAACTTGGTGCCCATAGCATTTTGTGAACTCTTTCAAAAATGATCTCTGATCTCAATCCAAGACTATCTTTGTAGGGACTCCATGTAATCTAACTATCTTCCTTATGTACAACTGAGTGTGGTGACCGGTAAGAAGTGAGCACTCTTGGTCAATCGATCTACTATTACCCATAAGGCATCCTTTCCACTAGGGGTTATTGGAAATCTAGCCACAAAATCCATAACGATATCTTACCACTTCCATTCGGGAATAGGTAAAGGTTGCTAGTTCCCTACCGGCCTTTAGTGTTCACTTTTACCCTCTGACGCATGGCACACTTCTCGATGAAGTGGGTGATGTCTTCGTTCATTCCTTCCCACCAGAGTTGTTTCCTAAGATCTCGATACATTTTCGTTCCTCCAAGGTATATCGAGTATGGAGAGGAATGAGCTTCAGCTAATATTCACTCTAAAACCTCCAAATTAGACAAGATCACCTTTCGTCCTCTAAATAACAGGGTTCCATCCTTGCCCAAGCTAAATGCATAGGTGTTTTGCCACTATAGACCTTCTATCAAATCTCTAGCCATTTATGATCCCCTTCATGTTGATCCTTCAGCTTGTCAAAATCACTTACCCTAAACTCCTGCAGGGTAGTGAGAGTCTCCTCTGTTGGTATGTCCTTTTTCATCAAGTGTCTCATTATTTTCAAGAGTAAATCCACTTCTGAGAGTTCTCTTACGTCTCTTCTCTTTGACTTGCGACTTAAGGCATCAGTGACTAAATTGGTTTTTCCAAGTGATACTTAATTTCGCATTAGTAGTAGTTAATAACCTCCAACCACCTTCATTACCTCATGTTAAGACTTTTATGGGTGAAGAGATGTTTAATACTCTTGTTATCAGTATACACCTCACATTCTTCACCTTATAGGTAATATTGCCAAATCGTTAAGGCAAACACTATCGCTACCAACCTCATGTCATCAATGGGGTAGTTCTTTTCATGGTCTTTCAACTATCTGGACGTGTAAGCTACCACCTTGTCTTTCTGTATTAGGACGCATCCTAGACCATACTTGATGCGTCACTAAATCCCACAAATGGCTTGGAAGGCTTGCGTAAAGCTAAAATGGGGGTTGTAGTCAACCTCCTCTTCAGTTTCTCAAAACTCCGCTCACACTTTTTGGTCCATGCAAATTTAAAATTCTTCTTGGTTAACATTGTGAGAAGATTTGACAATCTAGTGAATCCTTCCACAAACCTCTAGTAGTAACAAGCCAAGCCCGAGAAACTATTTTCCTCTTGCATAGTTGTTGGTCACTACCATTCTACCACAGTCTCAATCTTACGTAGCTTAACCCTGAATCTTTCCTTGAATATCACGTGACCGAGGAACTTTACTTCCTCTAGCTAGAATTCATACTTGATGAGTTTGGCGAACAACTAATGGTCCTTGAGCATTCCCAACACTAACCTTAAGTAACTCTCGTGATCTTCGGCACATTTGGAATACACTAGGATATTGTTTATGAAGACTACTACAAACAAGTCCAAAAATGGTTGAAACATTCTATTGTTGATGTCCATAAAAGCTGTAGGGGCATTGGCTAATCCAAAGGGCATTAATGGCCATACCTAGTTCGAAAGGTTGTCTTTGGTATGTCACATTCCTTAATCATCAATTAGTGATAACCTGACCTAAGATCAATCTTAGAAAATACTGGAGCTCCTTGCAACTGGTCAAACAAATCATCTATCCTTCGCAATGGGTATCTATTCTTTGTAGTCACCTTATGTGGTTCTCGAAAGTCGATGGACATATTAAGGGACCCATCTCACTTTTTAAAGAATAGTACCGGCACTCCCCAAGGTGATATGCTTGGCCTGATAAATCATTTCATCAACAACTCTTGCAGTTGACTCTTTAACTCATTTAACTCTATTTGGGCCATCATGTAAGGTGCCTTGTCTACCATAACTGCTCCTTGTTCTGTCTCAATCAAAAACTCAATTTCCCAAAAAGGGGGTAACCCTGGTAGTTCTCCAAAGACCTCCAGAAATTCTTTTACTACCGTTTCTCAATAAAAAAACTCAAGTTCCCTAAAAAGGGGTAACCTTGGTAGTTCTCTAAAGACCTCCAGAAATTCTTTTACTACAGGTATGCTCTCCATTTCTTTAGATTCTCTCTGCTTAAGCACTAAGTGCACTAAGTAGGCCTTAGCCCCATTTGCCAAATGCTTATTGGCCTACAACGAGATAATTATTCCCAGCATTGACCTCAACTTTTTTTCCATGAAATACCCTATCTCTCATTCCTAGTATGCGGAATGTTTGGTTCTCAACCAGTAATCTATACTTGCAAAATGCCTAAACAACCAATCCATTCCTAATATGATATCGAATCCAAACATGTTGAACATTATCAAATCCGCTTCCAGAGGGATCCCGTCTATCTCCAAAGGACACTCTCTAACTGCCTTAGTGCAAACACTATCCCTCCATTAGGTAGTGCTACTGAGACTCCCTAGTGCATTGGTTTCTTCCAAAGGCCAATCGTTCTGACGAAAGTGGTAGACAAAGGTGGGAAGCTCCCGAGTTAAACAATGTAATTGTGTAGAAATTCGATATCCTAACTCGTCCTACATGATCAACTTTGCTTTACTACCTATTCTTAATGCCTACGAATATAGACAATTAATTGTAAACTATGGTATCATACCTTTGATGACACTTGACTCATGGGTCTCTAGGGCATCCTCCTAAACTTCTTCTGGAGTGAGGGCATACACTCTCGCTTGCATGTCATGTTTATTTTCTCCGCATCCTCCACCCTATCCTACATGTTGTACTATTGGTGCCTGAGAGCAATCCTTGACACAATGTCCATTTTGTCTACAACAAAAACACAAATCAGTACCTGTTGGTAGTCCCCCTCGTGAGCTCTATGGCAATTACTGCAAACTGACATCCTTCCTCCCATGCATACTCCAGGAGTGGTTGGCAGTCATCCACCCATCCATGGCACAAACTTATGAGGGACACCTAAACTGCTTCCCTCACCAGAAAACATCCTCCTTTTTTGACCCATGGGCACAACCAACAAATTGCGCTACTCATGCTTGACAATAGAGGCTACGTGCACTAATTTTTGGAATTCCTTAATCTCCAGGCATGCTACTTGGGTCTTGATTTGGGTATGAAATACATCACCTATTCTCTCTATAGAATAAGATGAGTGAAAAATCTCCTTAATTCTATAAACATAACAGTAGGGTTAAGCAAAAATCTGAAAATCCTACTCTAAATCTGGCTCTGCATTGGCTCAGCTTCGACTCCTACAAAACAAAGTCGAAGTTGATTTTTTTTTTTTAATTTTTCAGTCAAAGTCTGAGGTGTCGCTAGACCGACTCCGACTTCGATCTGCTTTGACTCTAACTTTGCCCTCTAACTACGACTCTAACTCTAAATTCGACTCCGATATTGTACATATATTATAAAAATATATATTTATCTATATATCTGTCATATATACTAGTATAGTTATATAGTCATATAATTAGAACTTATATAGTTAAATTCAATAATATATTTGTATGAGCTAATTATTATGAAATAATATACTTATACTATAATATAATATAAATAGACTAATGACAGTTTAGTATATGTAAACATCATTGTATTACTATCATACATAATCAAGTATAGAAATAAGTTAGGCACTAGTATTTAAATAAGTCTAGTATAATAAATTAATAACACGTATAGTAATTTACTAAAAATATAATAACACGTAATAAGACACTAGAAAGTCTAGTATATAATTAGGTTAGAAATAAGTTAGACATTAGTATAATAAAATGTAATAGTAATGTATAATAACATGTAACTAGTCACGATAAATAATCTATAATACTGTAGTATGATAACATGTAATTAGACACTAGTATAAGTCTTGTATAAAAATAAGTTAAATACTAGTATAGAAGTAAATTAGCAATGAATGATTTAGTTTTAGTTTTTAATTTTTTGGAAACATTGAAAACCGACAAAAAAATCTTTTTAAAAGTAGGCTAAATATGAAGCTAAAAAAAAGGCTAACTCTAACTCTGCTCCGACAAGTCGGAGTCAGATTGGAGCATACACAAGTCGGAGTTTAGATTTGAACTCCAACAAAGTTGGAGTCGGAGTCAGATTTAGGGAAATCCGACTCCGACTAGGTTGGTGCTCACCCCTACATAGCAACATACTATTCAACCGTCATACTACTCTAGACCAAGATAGTGAAGTCCTGCGACTTCTACTGCCTTACTATAGCTAGAAAGTATCAATTGTCAAATTCTCTCTCAAATCTCTCCCACGAGATTCTTTACATGGCTCATAGTTCCATGGTGAGTAACAGCCTCTTAGTACCCAACCATAATGTCGTCACGCCCTGTAGCAAATAGCTTGCATACAATAGCTTATAACTCTCAGTGCACCCGCACACCTCAAAAGTCCTTTCAATATCCATCATCCACATTTTTGCCCTCATCAAAGCCTCCTTGCCGAAGAATCTCGAGTAGTGATAAGCTAGGAATTTCTCATTCATTCATCCCCTTTACTCCTCTGAGGGGCATCCTAACGACTAAACCTGTAAGCGACTTGAATATAGGTCATGTTGTTCTTTCAACACATCTAAAATACTATTTAGAGCTATCACTAGCTCCTTGTCTCTCCTGTCACCCAATGGTCCTCCCTCATGACCACTAGGTGGTTGCTCTCCTTGCAGGACTCTTGGTCGCACGATACTCAAATCATGCCACCTAACCCAAACCTCTTGCTTTCTATCCCATCACTCATTTCTAAATGCAGATCAAACCTAGGATACTAAGATCAACTCCTTCATTTTTGGTACTATCCCACGCAACACATAGGTCTACTGAGAGTTGTGTATAAGCATGCTCTAATACAATGTTGTGGCGCCCCGTTGCTCGGTAAATGTCCTACCAAGAATTCATGTTGCCAAGGGTGCTAGACAAATTGTCAACACCCAAGGTTGATTGAGAATCGATGTGCCTCGTCCAGATGGAAGTGCACATGTCAAGTTTCATATATAAGGTTGCAGCGGAAAAAATAGAGGTTTAGTTAGTAAAATAAGACATTGTAGTATTAGAAAATCTAAATTCACTATATAGGAATAATTACTATCACTCTGAATTAATTCCAAGCTTTAAAATATGTATAACCCAAACAGTTTGTTCATCATCTAATGGGCGGCAGACCGAATATAAGTACACATGGCACCTACAACAAAAATAAATCTCCATCCCCAAGGTTTTCTCAGGATTGGCTCTTCTTTCCTCGAGCATCTCTCCTTGTCCTAACTCTGCATCAAAGTCTATAGTTCCAAATCTGAAACCATAGGTAGCTTAGGCAATTATGACAAAACTACAAATGAGAGGTAACACTTCTGAAGATACAATGAATAGTTTTATGTAAATAGTGAAAGGACACATATATGTATACTTGGTCATGAATCATCCCCTTTAACATAGATACATGGAATCCGTAAACATAGCGAGAAATAAACCCCTTAGTGAAACATATATATAAACATGGTGAGGAATCACCCTCCGAGGAATTACCTTCTATGCAATGTATTTTAAAGCATCGGTACTATATAGGCAAGGAACCACCCTTCGCTCGTGTAAGTAAAATCCATAAAATCGTATCGATTCCAAATTCACAATCGTAATCACTTAGAGGCTCATCACATAGATATTCATCATACAGGCATACATCACCTGACAGTCCAATAGCATATGAGCTGCTCCACAATTGAAATCAGGGAAGTCCCTTCTACATGACCAACATGGTGCACTAGGGAAACGATTACCTAGCCAACCAACTCCAAGACACTAACACGTGATGCGCCAGGGGATTCTGCATCCCGACTATCAGGTGAGGCCAAACACATTACTGCTCTACCCAATCATCACCAGGCATCTTCCTTCCCATGTGAAACTTGTGGCAACATCTTGTAGGAATGGTTCGGGGAACTCCGTTCTATCCCATGATGATTGACACATGATACATTTCTCTCCCCCTCTCTCAAATATAATGGTTTCTTACACCGAGATCATAAATTGGTGAAAACAATAAACACATTTAAGTCTAGGAAAGCAAGGAATAAGTATGAGATAAACATAATGATAAAAAAAGATTTATTCATTATCAGGAAGGACAAGGTTACAGAATATGCATATGCCTCTTACATACAACATTCACCCCACATTCCCGAATGCTATCTTAGAAGTTGACCTACCTCTCAGTGTTGGGGTTGCTATTTCGCTACGCCACTCCTTCCTTGCTTCCTTTGAAGAATCTGGCTCAACAAGATCTTATGTGTTTAGTATCTCAAAAGCAAGATTTTGTCTCATGTCCAAGTCCTTAATATCGAGCGGGACTATCAAACGTCCTTCTGACATACTTCAGACTCAAGGTATGCTTGGATAGGAGTCCTTCAGCCTCATTGTCATACTGCATGATGATAAAGATAGATGCCCAAGGCGTGGTTTGCACCACTTTACTACCTACCAACTCCTCAGTCTTTCCTTGAATAAGGGTCTTCCACATGGCGTTGAGTCGTACGTCTTAGTTCACATGATATGACTTACCAAGTCATAACCCTTTTTGCGGACCCACTTCGGATGTGACCCTTTAGGTGGATTGTGGGCTTCTATGTACAACACTGTCACTCTTTTACGCATTTTTTGTGTTATTTCGAAAAGCTCACATATATGCCCTAGTTAGTCCTTGATCATTGCTCGCCGTGGTGGGAAACTCTTGTCTCATTAGAGACACTTGCCTCTTCAATTCCTCATTCTTACCTTCATAGTAGGTGGCTTTTCTAACTAACCTACCATAAAGCAAGATGCCCATCTCCACCTCGCACCTAGATATGTCTTGCAGGCCTTCTACGAGGTGCTTGGTCACCCATATGTTGGACTGGTTGCACTTTGCGACACTCGCAGTTATTTTCTTCACTAAATCAATGATTGTTCTTCATATTTTTTTTTCCACTCAACTTCATTAATGGTTTGTACCCTTCTGCTGGCAAGGCCCTTGCAATTAGAATCACTAAAGGCGTGTTTGGGTAATGTGATGAGATGAAAATTTGTAAATAGTAGTGAAATAGTTTATGAATTGTAATGAAATGATTTGAGTTAAGATGTCTTATTGGAGTTTGAGAAATGATGGAGAAAAAGTTGAATAAAAATATTTATAAAGTTAAAAAAATTGTTTGAATGTAATTTATTAATATTATTTGTTTTTTGAAATTTGAAAAATTATAATGATCAAATGAAAAAGTTGAAAATTTGAAATTGAAAAGTATTTTATGTTTAAATGATATTTGAAAAGAAAATTATGAAAAGTTTTAAGATGAGATATTCTCAACTCATCTAACTTTCCAAACATGGCCTTAAGACGTATATTGCAATGAAAAAAATGACATTTAAAAAATGACGAGACATAATAGTAAGAATTGAGATTCAATGGAAAAGAAACTTAGAATCAAGTGAATGAAAGTTGGAAGAAAAAATAACTTATTTATATATTAAAAGAAAACTTATAACCGTTGGAAAAAGACTTTTTTTTAAAACAAAAAATATTTCGCTAGGTAAGGAAAAATTTTGAATAACAGCCATCATTACAGTCTGAAGATTTCGACAATCTTGACTTTTAGAAAAAGACAAGTTTTGAAAATATGGTTGTTTAGAAGCTAACGATTTTGAAAAAGATGATAGCTAGGGAAGAAGTTTTGGAAAGAAAGATTGTAAATATGATCTTCAGAGACGTGTAAAAAAAATTAAAACAAGCATATTTATAAAGGATATATAGATTTTGAATTATATAATAGTTGGGAGAATAAGAATTGGAAAAACATGATTGCAAAAGAAAGAATATAAAAAAAATAATATTTTAATTTAAATAATAAAAGTGAATAGCTAAAATGGAGAGTGAGAATTACACATGTTAAGTAACCAGATAGCTAAAGCAGAAAAATGTGTAAATTTTAGTCAAATTTAACCTGCATTTGGACAATGAAATAAGATAAGATGATTTTAAATTAAAGTTGAAAGTTGAATAAAATAATATTTTAATATTATTATTATTTTGATATTTGAAATTTTTGAATTGTTTATTATATTTTGGATGAAAATTTGAAAAAATTGTAAGAATGAGATAAGATAAAATAAAATGAAACTGTTTCTGTATACAAACAGAACTTAAAAATTTCCATAGCTGGCTAGAAATCCTCTTTAAGATAAGGTCCAAATTATCCATGGCTTAATGTTGGGACCAAATTTGACATCCGCTCCAACATCAGCTCCGTTATACGAAGTCTTCATCAAGCGAATTCTAGGGTAAGATCAGTGTTGTAGGTATATTTAGTGACAGAGCTACATGGATGAGTGGTTGAATTTTTAAGTTGTATAATATATTTATGATTTTTAAAATCATGATGGCACTCAAAAGTATTTTTGTGACAACTATGAGAAATCTTTTTATAGTTAATCCAATAAAAAAAATGTAGACTCAATTATGAGAATTTTGTTTCAATTAAAAAAACTAAAATCTTATATAAACAAATGAAAGTCTTATTTACCAAGAACTAATCCAATATGACTAAAACAAAGTGGCCACACTCCCTCCAAAATGGGAGCACAACCAAGTTAAATATAATCGATTCTAAGGTCTCGTTTGGATAGTTAAATGATATGAGATGAGACGAAAAATTTATAAATAATAGGGAGAAAGTTTGTGAATAGTAGTGAAATTATTTAAATTTTGGAACAGGAGATAGAAAAAATTAAATAAGAATATTATAAAACTAAAATATTGATAATATGAGTTTTTTAATATTATTTTTGTTTTGTGATTTCAAAAGTTGAATTATTTTTTTGTGTTTTCTATGAAATTTTGATAAAGTTGTAATAATTAGTAATGATCAAATGAAAAGTATGAAAGAAAAATCGAAAAGTGTTTATATTTGAGTAGTGCTTGGACTTTGGGATAAAATGAGATGAAATAGAATTAGATAAGACCAACTAATGGCAGGAGAAACAAAAAGTCATTCCACAACAAGAAAGTCATGAACACTGTGAAACAGAGGAGGAATTACCTGAAGATAAGGCCAAACCGTCAAAAGTTACGGAGAACAAAGATACTATGCGGTGGGGGGATGATATACAGGAACCAAGGGAGGAAATAGAGAGTTTAGTAATAAAACCTGCTGAAGGTTCAATCGATATCGAGAAGGTTGAAGAGCTGCCTTTAATCCAAGGAGTGAGCATAAAGATACCTAGTGTTATTGAAGACGACACGCTTATGGAAAAAGTGGTACATGATAATAGAGCAAAAAGTCCTTCTGCTCTACTGCAACCTTTGTTGGAGCCGATTGTTTCAGTGGTGGCTATGCAGGAAGTAGATGTAGTGGATGACCCGGTGGTGGTGGAATCATCTGAGGTAGTGGAGGTAGCTATTTTTGCTACTCTAATTGAAGATCCACAGGGGGACTGTGGCCCTTGTGGCTGAAGAAGTAACCCCTATAATAGAGGAGCCAAATGATCATTCATCTTGTAATGAGGGTGAGGAAGAAGATTCTATTGCTCGTCTTGCTAAGTAGAAGGGTTACGAATCTGAGACCTTGCATATTTCTGTCACAAGCATGAACGGGAAAAATAAGGGTGTTCATTAGTCTCAGCGGGTCTCTACCCACAGCACAAAATTGAATTTATGACTGAATCCATCATTGCATGGAACATTAGGGGGTTGGGCAGTTTTCGGCGTGTATTGCGGAGTCTGATTCGAAAAAACAGAGAAATGCTAGTAGCTCTTTTTGAGCCATTTGTAGACCGAAGAGGCTTATGGGAGAGCTTGGTGGCCTACCGTTAGAATAGTAGTCCATGGCTTATGCTAGGCGAATTTAATATCATCTGTGCTGATCGTGAGAGAATGGGTGGAAGGCCCCGACTTCCTCAAGCAATGGAGGAGTTTAATGAATGGATTGATACCTATGGACTTATGGAAGTTACATACCAAGGGAACCATTTAACTTGGTGCAATGATCAAGAAGGGAGGGCCAGGAAATGGGCAAGGCTCGATCGAGCATTCATGAATATGGCCTTTTCAACTCGGTTCAACAGGTTAGAGCTAGAATATGTAAAAAGAAAATCCTTGGATCATAGCCCTATAGTGTTACATGTCTCAGGTGTTGATACAAGGTATGGTCTCTCACCATTTAGATTTCAAAAGATGTGGTGCTCTCATGAAACTTTTATTCCGTTAGTTCAAAATAGCTGGGAGCAGCCTACATGGGGTTCGGGTTTAACTAAGCTAGCGGCTAAGTTGAAAAGAGTAAAATTGGAATTGCGATCTTGGAACAGAAATGTTTTTGGGCAAGTTGAGCAGCATATTCAGGATCTTGAAGATAAAATATATGTTTTAGAGTTTCACCTTCAGGCTAAATTTTCAGAGGAGATGGAGGCAAAAAAGATAGGTACGAAGTTCGAGTTAGATATGTGGGAAAAGTGAGAGGAGACTCGACTGGCCCAGGCCACGAAGACAAAATGGTTAAAGGAGGGTGATCATAACTCCAGTTTTTTTTCATGCCGTGGTATCTCAACATAGACATGGATCGGTTATTGATTGGATGCAACTAGAAGACGGAACTGTGCTTGACTCCTCTGAGCAGGTTCATTTGGGGGCACTAAATTATTTCAAGAATTTCCTCACTAAGGTGCCGAGCATTGAGAATGTGGACTTGATGCCATGGGTGACACCGAGTATATCAGTGAATGAAAATACTGAGCTTTGTCGGATGCCTTCTGAAGAGGAGGTCAAGGAAGCGGTTTTCTCTATCCCACAACATAGTAGCCCGAGCCTTGTTGGCTTCGAGTCCTCCTTTTATATATCTTGTTGGCATATTGTGAAAATGATGTGGTGGAGGCAGCGAGAGAATTTTTCACAGGTACTTCGCACCCAAAGTTTTATGGTTCATCTTACATTATGCTCATTCCTAAAGTTCAAAACCCTAAGAGTTTTGACAAATTTAGGCCTATTAGCCTATGTTCAGTAGCCTACAAGATTTTTTCAAAAATATTAGTTTTGCGGTTGAATGGTTTGTTGCCAAGATTGATTTCTTCTAATCAAGGGGCTTTCATTCTGGGTCGAAGTATTTTTAAGAATATCTCCCTCACTCAAGAGATGGTCCATGGTATGAATAAAAAAAAATAGGAGGTAACGTTATGGTAAAAATTGACATGACAAAGACTTATGATAGGGTTCATTGGGATTTTTTGCTGAAAATTCTTGATGGCTTTGGATTTTGTCGACAGTTTTGTAATCTGATAAGGGAGTGTGTGACTTCACCTTGGTTTTCTATGATGGTGCATGGCTCATATAAAGGTTTTTTACAACCTTCTCGAGGCCTTCAGCAAGGGGATCCTCTTTCGCCGTATTTATTTATTTTGATGCAGGAAATTCTTTCGAGACTTTTGCACAAACAATTTGAGGATGGTCGCATTTGGAAGTTTTATCATCCTTTGGGGGCCCATTTGGTGCCACATTTGTTATATGCTGATGACATTTTAATTTTCCTCAATGGTGAGAAGAGATCTTTACGTCGTCTTGTTTCTACTTTGGCTTGCTATGAGCGGTGGTCTGGGCAGAGCATGAATAGAGAAAAATCTGTCATTTTTATGTCAAATGCTATCAGTAGTGCTCGAAGGTGAGGGTTGGTTCATCTAACGGGTTTTGTGCAAGGCAGCTTTCCTACGACTTATCTGGGGGTACCTTTGGTGCAAGGCAGGCTTAAAGTTTGCGATTTTGATCAATTGTTAGGAAAAGTGCGGGCAAAGGTTGCAAGTTGGAAAGCAATGTTGTTGTTACAAAGGGGCGTTTAACCTTGATTCAATCTGTTCTTTCAAGTATGCCATCTCATCTTATGGCTGTGCTGGATGTGCCAAGAACTATGGTGAAAAAAATAAATACCATTCTTTCGACGTTCTTCTGGGGGGAAAGTAATGGGAGAGCAAAGGCTAAGTGGTCTGCATGGTCCTGTATTAGCAAGCCTATTCATGAGGGAGGTATGGGTTGACGAGAGTTTTAGGATTTACAAAGAGCTTTGCATATGAAGATGGCTTAGCGTCTGCTATCATTAGAATCCTTTTGGTCTCGGTTTCTACTTTCTAAATATTAAGGCAGCATGTAACTCTGTTGGAGGTGCAAATGAGTAGTTCTAGACCATGGAAGTCTATTTTGTCTGTCCTCCCAGATGTGTGTGTAGCGTCTAAAACAAAAGTAAGGAATGGGCAATCCTTGTTTTGGTTTGACCGTTGGTTTGAGAATGAGCCTTTGTCTCAAACGATGGAGAGGGTCCTTATGCCGGGCTTGTTAATCAAAGATGTGTGGCTTGGAGATGAATGGAATCATGATATGTTGGAATAGCTAGTTGGTCCCAAAGTTTCAGAGGCAATGGCTAGAATGATTGCTACTGGACAGAATGGACAAGATGTTTTGGTGTGGAAGCCTGCGCAAGATGGTAGTTTCATAACAGCAACGGCATGGGAATTTTTCCTGGTGAGGGGTGAGCATATTGCCTAGATGGATTGGATCTGGCATAAGTTGTTGCTAAAGAGGATCTCAGTTTTTATGTGGCGAGCTAGATTTAACTGTCTAGCTATTGATGATAAGGTGCAGACCCATGGAGTGCAAATGGCATCCAAATGTGATTGCTGTTTTTATCCTAAGCTAGAAAAGATGGACCACGTGTTGGCAACAATTTGTACGGCAGCGAAGTATGGCATGTTGCTGCTGTGGCACTGGGTGTTTCTTGTATGCAGACTACCAATTGGTGGAACAGAGTAAAGTTTTAGTTTCATTGTGCACAGAAACTAACTAAACGTGCAGTCTTGATTGGCTAGGTACTTTGGTGAGAGATTTGAAGTTAAAAGTATCTCGAAGTGAGTGGCAGATGTTGAGTGCTCTAGACATACCAATCCATGGTGCTGCTATCCAGAAAGTGCAAACGGTTACATGGTTGAAACCTCTTGGTGGTTGGTGGAAATTAAATGTAGATGGTAGTTGTCATGAGAACCCAGGAAATTGTGGTTGGGGTGGAGTGATACGGGATCACCAAGGAAATACCAAAGCTGGATTTTCTGCATCCTACGGTTTTGGCACTAACAATGAGGCTGAGTTATGTGCACTGTTGCAAGGCGTTAGATTGTGTAAATCTATGTCCTGTACACATGCATTATTAGAATGTGATTCGAAGGTAGTGGTTGATTGGTTGAATAAGAGTTCTTGTAGGTTATAGTATTTATGGGATTACTGAGATGACCTTATCAAGGAATTAGAGGGATTACACTATAAGGTGATTCATCAGTTTCGAGAAGGAAATCAAGCAGCTGACTATCTTGCACAGATAGGTGAAGAGGGAGTTGTATGGAGCTATGGGCTGAGTGGAGGGCTTCCAACGAAACTGAGGGGTATTCTACATTTGGACGCTATGGGTTTGCCATCTCTTCGGAAGGTTACAGTTTGAGGATTTGTTTGTTCTGGGTGGTCGTTTGTTGGAATAATCTGCACTGGTTGTATTTTTTTGAATTTAAGTTTTTGAATGTTTGCACATGTATAGGTCATTTTGGTTGAGTTTTGTTGGGATTGGGTTGGTTCTAAGATTTTCTTCTGTCATCAGTGAAAATTTTTCTTAATAAACTCGGAAATGGGTCCCTATTGGACATGGGGCTCAGTCTCTTCTTAAAAAACAAAAAATGATAAGACCAACTATGTATAGAAACAGAAGTGTATTTACTGTTAGAAACATAAAGACTCAAAGACAAGGTCAAAAATAATTTTCTTAAATTAGATATATTGAGCGGGTATTATTAATAGTATTAACGATTTAGTAATTATTTATGGCTTCAAAATAAGAAAACTCGTAATGTGTTTTCCAAAAAGAGAAAAAAAAAATACAAATTATAGACTTTTTGTGTATCTCTTCCGGACATCATTGGGTTTGCCCAACACGTTATGGACTCAAAATGTTTTATATCAATTGCTAAATATATAGAAAGGACAGCCCATTAATGGTTAAGGCCCCAATAATGCTACAGGTTGAAAAGACAGCCCATTCATGAATGGGCAAAGCCTGGGGTTGGTGTGGTTACTTTGAATATGGGGCATTTTAATGGGGTCGAGCAGTTTGTTTGAAGAAAGAAAAGATTCAGAGAGAAAGAACAGCACTGGGGAAGGACGATGGATATTTGGGAACGAGTTGGTTTGTTTGGGAATAGGTTTTATCTTATCTTATTTCATTTTTAAACAACATTTAAATTAAAATTTTGAATATTGTTCCGGTGACCATTTCAACTAAGACACTATAATGAAATATTTAGATACAGGTACAGTTTTGAGATAGTCTATATATAGATAAATTAATTATACTTTAAATTAACATCAATGCAAGTCTTAAAAATAGATATTTGTAAAACTTATTAATACTTCTAAGTTCTCAATCCAACTATTAAAAATAATAATCACCCATCTTTATCAATAAAACAATACTCACTCTTCTAAGTTCTGTTGTTGGGGTCTAGTTTTAAGTTCTATACCATTTGATTGATTCCTGTTGATTTAGGTAACCCTCGTGACCCTATCAAATCCTTCCGCTTCACATACATTATCGGCACCTAGAGAGTAGGGATTTGATTTTCAGTCTTTGAGAAAAGGGACTTAAAAGAAGTTTAAAAAAAATAGTTTTTAAATATAAGAATTGGAGCGAAAAATACAAAAAAGCCAAGATTTTTATATTAATTACAAAAATACCACAACCATGCCCTTGGTTTTCACTTCTCAAACTGGAATATGAATTTTGGCCGGTACACCGAAAATCGGTCGATATTGACATAAATGCACCGAAAAGAACGATATTTGACTAAATACGAAACACCTACCTTCCTCGTGCTAATTACTGTTATAACACGGTAAATTTTGGTCATTCTGGCCAGTACGGTACAGTATTCAAACCACTGACTTAAATTTAAATATTTTTTAATTTTAAATCTTTTAAACACTTTCACTACTATTTACAGATTTCAAACCTCTACAATCTACATATAGGTTAGATGTGTCACAACGTGCATAATTGAATTCAATTGGACCTCTCTTTATATCAAACATATCCTATTGGAATTGGTGATGTTTTGTTATGAAATATTTGGAGAAAGTTTAAGGATATTAAATTTTTTTTTTAATAAGAAAATGAGACTTGGTCCCATGAGTCTGCCCAATCAAAGTTACCATTCGGATATTTTATTTTATATTTATTTTTTATGATTAAGAAAGTAACTATTAATAAATTTATGTATTTTTTATTTTTAAAATGTTTGAAAGAAAAATAAAAAATAAAAATACAATTTGTACTAAAAGTAAGTTTGAGGTGACAAACTCATGAAGCTAAGAACATCATCCTTTTTATATGAAAAATGATTAAGAAAGTAATCATTTATAAAATTATATATTTTTTTCTTAATTATTAAAAATGTCAAAAAAAGATATTAAAAATAAAAAGAAAGAAATAAAGAACATTAGCGGCGGCCTGCTAGCACCATACTTTTAATGGTAGGCTTTGAGAAAGAAATACAAAAAGTTTAAGAGCTGGATTAGATAATGAGATGAAATGATATGATGAGTTAAATAAAATATTATTAAATTATTATTTTAGAATTTAAAAAAATTTAATTATTTATTATATTTTATATAAAAATTTTAAAAAAATATAATTATATAATGATATGAGATCGATTAAGAGTATCTCTATATCCAAACGAGACTTAAAAGTTATTTGAACGTGATATTTTGAGTTTTGCTCCAAAATATATAAAACTTGCATAGACTTTTCTATTTTTATAATAAATAAATAAAAATTAAAATACAAAAAAATGGAATTTTAAAATTATTTAGTTTGATTTAGTAATAAGACATTAAAAAAAAAAAATAAATAAATAAATACAACAATTTGTGGTACCGCCAACCGCGCCGTCGCTGTTCAGCAGACAAAAACTCCCAACAACTAATGGTAGCGTGTAACAGTTTCTTATATCCCAGTTCTGCTGTCTTGTCGCAGTGCATTAAATATAATAAAGATTCCTACGAATTGTGTGGGAACAGCTCCTCCGTTATTGTTGGCCATTACGAAAGTCAGCTCTTCAAGCATCACCTTGCTAATTGACTTTCTTTCTTGCTAATTGCTATAAGGGCTAATGCGACAAATAAATTACTTAAAAAAGAGAGTAATATTTTAATTATAAATTTTTTTATAAAAAAAATTTTATAAATTAATATAATTTGATATATTATAAAATTATTTTTATATAAAATAAATTTAACATATCATATAAAGCAATATCAATTTATGAGTTTATTTTTATCAATTTTTTTTATAGTTGTATATAGTAATTTTATAATAAAAATAATTTTATGATAATCAATTTATAAATTAATTTTTTGAGATGTATTTATTGCTAAACCATTTTTCTTTGCCTTATGCAATTCAATTATTTAAACATGTAGTTGGATGTTATTGTCACGAAAGTCAAAGTTTCTCCACTTCAGCGTTTCATGAGGTGAATGGAATGCGACCTTATAGCTTTATATATATAATATATAATATATAATATTATATATTATATATATTATATATATATATGTAGAGAGCTGAGAGAGAGTTCTTTATCATTGTTCTTATTAATTAATAAAAGATAAAATGTGTACCTATATCAATGCTATTGAAAAGAAGTCAACTAATTAATGCTAGCTCATTAGGTGACTAATTTTTCTTATTAAAAATAATTTTTTTTATATAAATTTCATGTTTATCTAATTTTTTTTATATAAATTTCATGTTTATCTAATTTTTTTTTTTATATATAAAAGAATACACAAATGACAAAACATGTATAATATTACTGTAGGAATAATTTCTGTTAGATAATTATGCTCGGGGTAGGTTCAAATGATCTTCGTGACAACCAAGAGCATGCCTGGATGAGGAGAGTTGGTTGTACTTCAAAGATATAAATGTAGTATGTTTGCATATTGCGAAAACCAAAGAAAATAATAAAATTTATAATTCTTTATAGTTTTATTATAAATGAATGATAATGATGTAAAATTGAAATTATTTTTAATAAAGTGAAACAATTATATTTATTTGTTGTAAAATGAATTATAACTACAAGAGAATTGAATATATATATATAAGTAATATTAGATATAATTATCAGTTTTGCAAGTGCCGTGTACTATTTTTGAAAATTAGTGGGGCCATCATTAAAAATGAATTTTGTTTATAAGAATCTCATTTTCATTCATCTTTTAAAAAACAAGTAATGGTAAATATTATATATATAAATGGAAAATGCTACATCCTCCGAGGATTCAGCACTAGAAATGTTATTGATTGATTTTTTATTTTATTTATTTTATGTTTTTAAAGTTAAATGTTAAGGAAGTATTTTTAAATGAGTTTATGAATTTTTTTTAAATGTTTAAAGAGATTTAAAAATACCTGGAAAAAACATAAAATAAAAAAGTATAATTTAAACTTATCGGTAGGAATCATCGGGAGCCACTGTTTGGTGGCTCTAGCATAACCCCTCTCTCTCTCTCTCTCTCTCTCTCTCTCTCTCTATAGAAATTTTAGTTATCATTCCTTACATTACACATTAATATAAAATTTATTATTTTTATCATTCTATTTAAATACATAAATATTGATATTTAAATATTTTTATTTAAATATAAAGATAAAAAATAATAAATTATATATTGGAAAGATAATGATTTATAAAAGTTAATATTCATATAAACTTGTAGAGATGGGTCCTACCGATAATGATTTAATTTCTTAAATCATATAAATCTCTATAACCACTGTTATGAACAAAATAATATTCCATAAAAATAATATATACATATCATAAAACAAGAATTAAATATTTTTAAATTTAAAGATAAAAAATAAAAAATTATATATTATTATGAAGTGTGAATTAGATAATAAGTTATATGATTTATATAAATCGCTGGGGCCTGGTCAGACTGTCAAGAGACTTCAAAGTTCAAACCAAAGTTTAGTCAAACAAATAAAGTAGTAATGTTATAAAGCTGCCCATGTTGACAGATTTTATTATTAGCTAATCTCAAGGCATAGCTGTCATCACCTATTTTACCGTCATTTTCTTACATAATCGGTGTCGATTATTCAAAAACATTGAACAGAAATGTGTATCCATGACTTGTTAAACGTTATAATTAATTGTAGTAGTTTAATTAGATTAATGATGCGTTTCACGCAATTTATCTGAGTAACGTACGTTACATGTTCATCGAAGAAAGTGAGAAAAATAAAACATGGAAAGCTAGCCATGTCGTGGGTCAAAAAAATAATATTGGGAAATTGTTTTCAAACTCAGAATACTTAACTAAACATAAAAGTCTTGAATTGTGGGTAATTGCGAATGATGGGCCAAATCAAAATTACGACCATTATAATTTCTTTTTGTTTGGAGTGAGTTTCCTCGAGTCTGAGAGGAAACTCCCTCCAAATCGAGCATTTGATATGATCATTTGTGACATTATTTTTAACGATAATGATTATTTGTGATAAAATAAATTTTTTTTAACAAAAAATAATTATTTTTACTGAATTAATTAGTCACAAATAAACAATTTTTTTATCCTGGTTATAAGATAGTTCATCATTTGATGTTGGTGTTGCGTACTGGGGAGGGTTGATGCATGCATGCACTAGTAGATACTAAAGTGCGAGTCCCAAATTATATGAACATCTACAAACCAATTTAACTATTAATTTTTACCAAAATTCATTTGGAATCCAATGTCAATATAAGCAGCTGGGAAAAATTTAACATAAAGGCAGCTGTGCGTGCCATTTCAAATATTACTTAATTGGTTAGCTTCTTTCCTGTTTCCTCGTTTTTGACATTGCAGGATTGCCAATGCAAGCATTGGCAACATGTTCACCAAACCACACAATACTCGTGTAGGTTTCTACGTTTGAATAATTGAATTTGTAAAAGGTAGGATTTAAATTTAGTAAAGAGTAATGTTAGATAAAGTTTCAAAGTGTGAAAATTCTGAGTCAACGAACGAATCCAACAATACGGCTTTTTTACAAATTAAAACGACAATTTCCAAGTTCTGACCCTCCAAAGGTTGTTTCCCGATCGAATTGCTATCTAATTCCAACAAACAACATCTACCCACATTAAAAATAACAAACTAAAATGTTTTAGATTTCAACCCTGCATGCATATGAATACGTACGTATATATATAAAATACGTATGTGCGGGTATGTCAACGGTCAGAATAGCTGGCTATGAAATGCTTCTTTATACCTATCCTTCTCCACCCCAACCAACCGGCCTTCTGTTTATATATCCGTACCTCTGTTAGACTTCCACTTCGTCTCCAGCAAACTGTTCCATCGTATAATAGAAGTAGTTTTTCTCTGGCTTGGGTCCAAGAATCCTAATCAAGCCATGAGCCCTGCAAAGTTCAATGGAGATCTTCATCATGAGGATTCAAGGAAGGGGGAGATCCACGGCCAACGTCCGTCTCCGTTGAAGATCAACAAGAGTTCCCATCTCATTCACAAGGCATCTTCGACATCTTCAATGTCAATTAGCTCCTCCGTTTCTTGCGTTGCACCGATGGCTAGGCAGCAACAACGGCAACCGGTCATTATATATACTCATTCTCCGAAGATTATCCACACGCAGGCTCGAGATTTCATGGCTCTAGTTCAGAAGCTCACGGGTGTTTCATCGTCACGGTCTGGTTACGAGATCGATGTAAACAAAACTATACAGCCGCCACCTTATAACGTGATGCCAGTTACCCATGATGATAATGATGAGTCAACTACTTCGGCTCTTACCGATGAGAATTCCGGTGGTGGAGCTGATTTCAAGGCAAGCTCAACCTCCAATAATATGTTGTCGATCCAAAACCAAACGAATCAATACTTTTCTGATATGCCTTTGTTCACTCCAAATACGACCAATTTCTTCTGCTCTCCTCGGCCTGTTTTTAGATATCCTGATTCGGCGTACGTGTCGCCAAAGTTCGCTAACTCCATGTCACCTTCTGTTTACGAGTTTATGAAAGGGCTGCCAGAATATTGATAAGATTCTGTAGTGTTTTGGGGAATGAATCATTGGAGGGGATAGTGTCCAGTTTTTCTTCATGTTTGTCCATATATTTGTTTGATTTGCCTAGTGTTTGATTGTCTTCGACGTTTATGTTTATGATATCTCTCTAATGTGATAGATCACATGGAGTAGTACTTAGGAATTTAATTGATTCTTTGTCCATCTAAGGGAAGGTTGATCCCTCTCTCTCTCTCTCTCTCTCTCTCTCTCATTCAACTCGTCGCAAGCAACAGTTGAGAAACTTTGACTTTTGTGACAATAATATCCAAACTACACGTAAAAATAAATAATTGGAAGTTTCAGATACCAAGGCAAATAATAAGAAAGTTAAATAGCAAGTTGAAGCTTGAACATCTACGGAGGAGCTGTCTCCACGCAATACGTAGGATTCTTTATTATTTTTAATGCAGTGAGACAATATAGCAGAACTGAGATATTTTAAGAGGTTGAGCTATCTATTTAAAAGACAAGGGCATTGGTGACTTTTCATAGCTAATCAAATGCCATTTTCTTAATAAGGTTGCTTACTTTTCACACGGGTCGTTATCTTTGGCTTGTCTACTTCCGCCATTTCGGTACCTCTTACTTCTTCACCTAGTCTTTTTGTTACAATCTTGCACGTTTGTTAATCTAAATTACATTTGTGATAAAAAAAGAAAAGTTTTGAATTCCATTTTGATGACAATTTCGACGGACGAAATATTTCGACGGACGAATTCCATTTTTATAATATTCATTATATGAATAAATTATATATTTATAAACAATTATATATATATAAAAACTATGTTTTAAGTTCTAAAAATATCACTATGAATTTTAAGTGAAGTAAACAGCTCTTGAGCTTGCTGAAAACTCTAAGTTAAAGGTCGAAACCAAAAGAAACAAAGCAAACAGCTCTGTCCAAGGGAAGTTTGATCCCTCTCTCTCTCTCTCTCTCTCTCTCTCTCTCTCTCTCTCTCATTCAACTCGTCGCAAGCAACAGTTTAGAAACTTTGACTTTTCTGATAATAATATCCAAACTACGCGGTATAAATAAATAATTGGACGTTTCAGATATGAACCAAGGCAAATAATAAGAAAGTCAAATAGCAAGTTGAAGCTTGAACATCTACGGAGGAGCTGTCTACACACAATACGTAGGATTCTTTATTATTTTTAATGCAGTGAGACAAGAAAGCAGAACTGAGATACTTTAAGAGGTTGTACTATCTAATTAAGAGGCCCTTTTTCTCGTAGTGCAAGCTTGAGCTTTAAATGAGCTAAATGGGTTGTGAAGGTTTTAGGATTCCTTTTTGTCTTATTATTTGTATTTTTTAAACTCATACTATAAAAGGCAAGGGCATTGGTAAGTACAGAATGCATATATAGCTAATCAAATGCCATTTTATTAGTAAGATTGTTTACTTTTCACACGGCTCGTCTTTGGCTTGTCTCCTTCCGCGATATGCACTTCATAGTAACTCAAGGCTTTTTATTGGCTAGCCGGATTCCTAAATTAAACAATAGTAGTTTCCATTTCGGTAACTCTTACTTCTTCACCTAGTCTATTTTGTCACAATCTTGCACGTTTGTCAATCTAAATTACATTTATGATCATAAAATAAGAAAAGTTTTGAATTTTGTTTTGGTGACAATTTTGACATACTAGAATGAAATACTTTGATACTAGTACATTTCGGTGTACCGATTCAAGATAGTCATTATATGAATAAATTTTATATTTATAAATAATTATATATATAAAAAATATGTTTTAAGTTTTAAAAACATCACTATAAAATTTAAAATATAATAAAAAGTGAAGTAAACAGCTCTTAAGCTTGCTGAAAACTCAAAGTTAAAGGTCGAAACCAAAAGAAACAAAGCAAATAGCTCGGTCTCTCTTTCCTATAGAGGTGCTCAAAATGACAAATTTACGCCACCGTAGCTAGCAAAAATGCTAAGGTTACTCAGGATGGGTTTCTCTATTTAAAAGATGAGCAAGCGACTGGTGGCGTTCATAATTTGTTTATTTTTTTTATGTTTGGATGTCATCTGTTTTGTTAATCGTGATTTGTATGTAAAGATTCTAGAGAACTTACAGATTATTCCTTCCCCTTTCTTCACCCCCCCCCCCCCCAAAAAAAAAAAATCTCTCTCATACATATTTTAAGTATATTTCGGATCAGAGTACTAATTCTGGCCGATATATCGAAATCTGATTGAAATAGGTTAGAACAGGCCAAAATGGTCGACATTTTAGGCGGTATGGAATATCCACTTAAGACGTGTTGGTTACTGTTCCGCCATGTCAAATTTTGGCCATTTCCATTGGAACGGAAATAAAAATACTGAAAATAACCACCCTTTCCCCAAGTAATATCTTTGTGATCCAATAGTTATAGAAATAATTAGTTTAAGGTCCCATTTGGATGTTGAAATAGTCTCAACCCATCTTATATTATCTCATCTTAATATCCAACACTATTTAAACACAAATATTTTTCGATTTCAAATTGTCAAGTTTTCTATTTAACCATTACCTAATAATGACAACTTTCCAAAACATTCAAACAAAACAAAAAGAATTATATGGAAGAATTATATTTTATCAATATTTACCTTTATAATTTTCAACTTTTTCTCTATTCTTTTCCAAAAATCCATAAAATAGTTTAACTCAAACTATTTCACTACTACTCATAGATTTTTCATCTCATTTCATCTTAACATCCAAACGAGACCAACTAAGAGATAAGTACACATTGTATTCTCAAATATTTAAATTAATATATTATACCCGCAAAACCTATTAAAATTCACATTTTGCACTCTCCCTTAAGATGATCCAATCGTTAAGATTGTGCTATATCATCTATTTTCAATCCATTTTAACCGTGGTAATTAAATTACAAGAGTGCAGATTGTCAATTTTTAATAATAAGACTATAAGTTTTTGTAGTTTTAGGGTTTGTTTGGGAATAGTTTTATATCATCTCATCTTATTTTATTTTCCTCCCAAATATCACTAAAACACAAACACTTCTCAATTTCAAACTTTTAACTTTTTATCTAGTCATTACAACTTTCTTAAACTTCTAAACAAAATTCAATTTTTTCAAATTCTAAAATATAAATAATATTAAAAAATTATATTCTAATAATATTTTAACTTTATAATGTTTTTATTCAAAATTTTCTCTCTTTTTTTAAAATCTAATAAAACATATTAACTCAAATCATTTAACTATTATTCACAAATTATTTCACTACTATTTACAAAATCCTCATCTCATCTGGTTCTCTTAGAATAAAGTACAAGACCACTTATAGTTTGAGAGATTTTAGTATAATATTCCATAATTTAATGAAGTGATAAGAGTACTCAGTATGTTATATGTACTAAAACTTTTGAAAATAAATAAATACAATGACTTGTCATATATATAAATATATATATATATATATATCTCGAACTGTGTCGTCGTTGTCCAGCTGATAAACTACTAAAATTTCATACTTAATTTGCACTCTCCAGATTCAACCGTCAAGATTGTACTAAATCATCTATTTTTAACCCATCTTAACCTTGGTAATTAAACAAGAGTTCAAAGTTCCAATTTTTAACATGAGTAGTACTTTAAGAACACAAATTTTTGTAGTTTTAAGTCCCGTTTGGAAAGTTATGAAAGTGTTTTATCTCATCTAATATTATTATTACAACTTTTTCAAATTTTGACATAAAATTTAATAAGCAATTTAACTTTTTGAAATATAAAAAAAATAGAAAATAATATTATAACAATATTTTATTCAATTTTTAACTTTTATCTCAAGTCATCTCATCTTAATTCACTATCCAAACCGTACCTTAGATATAAAGTGAAAAGCCCTTATAGTCAAGCCCAAAAGTGTAATTTTTGATAATTTAATAATATATAAAGATTATCATATTACCTATATAATAATTAGGCATGTTTAAAATAAATAATAAATAAATACAACTAATTGTCATATGGAAAATATTATTCCCGAATTGCATTTTATTTATTTATTTTAATTTAATGATTAAGAAATTATTTTTAAATTAATTTATATTTTTTTATTTTTTAAAAATATTTAAAATGTTTAAAAAATAATTAAAAAAAAAAAACTTTTGCCTTTTAGTGAGGATTCTCTGTAAGAATCCTCTGTGGCTGTAGCAGTTCCTCGTCATATAGCTGCCCCTATTGCGCCATCGCTGTCCAATGTCTGATGGGCAATGCTACTCGCCCCGCTCTCATATCCCGTTGTGATATCCCGCTCGACGTGGCATAGTAATTTATTCATTTTAAAACACAGCAAACAACGGTAACGATTTATTTATCTATTTCTCAAAGAGGTTCCTCTGCAAGTTATCTCTCTACCCCTTGAACCCATCGCCCATCGACCCAGTGAGCCCCAGCTTCATCTCCGACGGAATCTCCGGACCACAGCTCCATCTCCGGCCTCATCTCCGTCCTCATCTCTGCACCTTTTTTTTTTCCTCCCAGACCCACCATCATCATCACTGACCTCATCTCTGATAGGTCCCAACAAATATTCAAATGCTAACGTAAATAACTTTCTCTTCAGGTGAGAAATAACCACAATGCTTTGAGTAATTTTTCTGCTGCTTTCATTAAGAATCCTTGACTGCTTAAATAGCAGACTAACAAACCCACTTACATAAATGCCGAAATTAAAGGACAACACCGGACTGCTAACAACGAGTAACCGCAACGTAAACACATGTAAACTGAAACCAACACACGTCCTACGGAACTAATATGCAGAAATAACATATGCAACTGCCAAAAGACCCAGTCCCAGCCTCATTCCTTGCTGTGCACATGCAACGTCGTCCACGTTCAAGCCTCATTCTCAGATACTTTGGGTTCGGTTTCTCTTTAGACTTACGTGGCCTATCAATCTCCGACCTCATCTCTGCAATACTACTGCAACATAGCTCAGAAGAAAAAAAAAATCTAGACAAAAAAAAGAAAAAAGAACGGGACGTTCGGCAAGATGGAGATTGAGAAAGAAAAAAATAAAACCAAGACCTAGGAGAGGCTGGGGACGGCGAAGTCGTGGGGCTGGGGACGGCAAAATGTGAGGCTGGGGATGGCGAAGTCAATGGGTCTGGGGAGGGAAAAAAAAAAAAAAAGCCCCAAAACCACCGTAGCACTACTCTTCATACCAAGTCAGCCACCTCGCCGGAAACTACCACAGAAGCCGCCGATGGTGAGCTTTTCCCCCACCTCGACGTACGTCGTCGCCGTTTGAGCCCAACCCGTCAATTTCTCTCTCCCTCTTTATCGGCAGTGACTCTTTGGCCGTGTGCTTGTGCTGCCATCGCCAACCACCTCAAGGGACTTCGGAGTACCACTCTCGGAGCCAGTAGCGATTCCCTCGATGGCCAGTAGCGAGGTCGATAGGCAAGAAGGAGAGTGCGCGAGAGGGAGGTCAATAGGTGAGAAGGAGAGTGCGCGGGAGGAGAAAGTGTTCCGTTTCCGTTGCTTTCGTGTTTGTTTGTTTTAAAATGAATAAATTGTGGGCCACGTCGAGCGGGACATAGGAACGGGACTTAAGGGCGGGCTGAGTAGCATTTTCCATGTCTGATAAAGACTCCCAAGACAACAAACTAATGGGAGCGTCTAGCAGTTTCTTTCCCATAAACTAATTCTACCTACAATCGTGTATTGTTTTGAAAAAAGTGAAATTTATTATTAAAAAATTAATTTTTTTTTTATGTAAATTTTATATTTTATTAATTTTCTTTTAGAAAGATTAGTCGACAATTACACAATTTATAATTATAAATATCTTTTTTCTTGAATAGATATTTATATGTATGTCGAGAGTTAGAATCGTTGGCTATAAAATGCCTCTTTATCCCTATCCCCGGCTTCCAAGGCCCCAACTAATCTTCTGTTTACATATCCCTGCCTCTGTTTACCTTCCTCTTTGTCCTCAACAACCTGTTCCATCGAATAACAGAAGTAGGTTTTCTTTGGTTTGGATCCAAGAATTCTAATCAAGCCATGAGCCCTGCAAAGTTTAGTGGAGATCTTCATCATGAGGATTCAAGGAAGGGGGAGATCAATGATCCACGTCCGTCTCCGTTGAAGATCAACAATGGTTCCCATTTTATTCACAAGAGTACATCTTCAACGATGTCTTCAATGTCAATTGGCTCTTCCGTCTCTAGCGTTGCTTCGGCAGCCAGGCAGCAAGAGCCGCAACCGGTTATTATATACACCCATTCTCCGAAGATCATCCACACGCAAGCTCGGGATTTCATGGCTTTGGTTCAGAAGCTCACCGGTGTTTCATCGACGCAGTCCGGAGACAATATTAATGCAAACAAGATCACTACATCGGCGTTGCTTGATATGGAAGGAAATGAACCTAACTTGATGCCTGTTACTGGCCATGATGATAATGAATCAACTACTTCGGCCCATGCCAATGAGAATTTCGGTGGTGGTGATGACCTCAAGTCAAGCTCATCCTCCATGAATGATATGCATGCCACCCATTCAGAACCAAACCAATCAATATTCTGCTAATATGCCTTTGTTCACTCCGAATACGACCAGTTTCTTCTGCTCTCCTCGGCCTGTTTTTAGAGAACCTGATTCGGCGTACGTTTTGCCAAACTTGGGTAACTCAATGTCACCTTCTGTTTTCGAGTTTATGAAGGGGCTGTCAGAATATTGATCAGACTATGCACGTATAGCATTTCGGGTAATGGATCATTGGTGGGGATTCGTGATTGATGATCAGTACTTTGTCTTCATGTTTGTCCATATGTTTGATTTGTTTAGCGTTTGATTGTCTTTGCTTTTGTTTTTTTATGTCTCTCTAATGTGATAGATATGGAATAGTTAGAAACTAAACAACAGCGAATGTAATTATAAGAAACTTAATTTATTTTTTGGCAATCTAAGGAAAGTTTGGTCCATCTAGATCTCTCTCTTGACATGCATGATATTTTCGTTTCCCATAGATATGACTCGTGATAGCTTTTGATGATCTAGCATCATTTCATCGAAATCTTCTTTCTATTTTTCCTCTTAGATTAATATATATGGGTTGATTTCTTGGGAATTGCATGTCCGATAAGAGTTTATTTTACTCCGTCATCAACAATCATTTAAGTGGAAAAACAAGGTATTGAAGCAGTACCTATTTGATCAATATCTATGGACTTTTAGACCAAAACAATCAATTGCGTAGCTTTTTCCAAATCATTTGATCATTGCTTGACGAGGATGTTGCACTTTTAAATTTGAAACATAAGCTGGTTATTAAAACAACAAAGGATTGGACTTCAATGTACTGTTTTTCCATATAAGAGATCGTGATCAGTACTTACTCCATGGAACTCTCAAGCCGGAGGATTAATTTTGTGGTGAAATGAATTGTGCAATTCCCAAATATGCATGCCCGTTTGTACGACCAAAAAGAAATAAAGCAAATTGGTATTAGATTGTTCTTTTTAAAATAAACCTGTTTACGTTGTATTTTGTATGCCTTTGGGCCAGGTTCCAAAAATTCGAGTATTTAAAACTGGGCCTGCAAAAATAGAGAAGGCAACTGGGAGAGGATGGCCTTAGGGCCAATGAGTCTCGGATACCAAAATCAGTAAAGTCTTTCAAAAGTTTGTAAATAAGTAAGAGAGTTTAGGGATCAGAGAGAGTTTCTCGTACCTGAGAGCTACTATTTATACCAAGAGCCTGGGGGGATAGATTGTGTCTACCCCCATGGAGTCCGTGTCCTTTGTATTGTTCATTTTCTCAGATTCCTTTAATACGGCATAATTCTGCGACGGTGTAATTAATGTGGCGTATAGCTCTAGTAATGGTGCAATTAATGCGGCGTGGTTGTAATACCAAAATCCTACTGCATAGACTTTTACTTCATTTTTATTAATTCCTTTAAGTAAAATATTATTTTATGCTTTTTAAAATAAAGAGTTTAATTATTTTATTTTAAGATGAGTATGCTTTATTTTAAAATGTGGTTATTAAAATAAATCAAGAGCATGATTGATATGAACCTGCAGAAATGGAATCCCTTAAGACTATCTCCATCTTGGTGCCCATCAGTGATTTTAAGACTTTACAATATTTTTCTTAAGCTCTCTAATTTTACTTATTTAAGAAATGGCCCAATTATTCTCTACCATTAGATTGGTAGGTGAAAAGTATCTTTGAGATGGATAAATCTCCACCATCTATTTGCTTCCTTGTGATGGAAGAAGGGAACAAAGACCAAAAAGCCCTTTCCCCTTCTCCAAGTCTACAGTTAAGGCAATAAAGAGAGAAAAAAAAAAAAAAAAAAAACACAAAACAAAACTAATCATAAGGCATTCTACTCCTACCTATCGGCCCCTCACCCAAGAGAGAAAGAGAAAACTTCATCTTCCTCTCCAAAAAAGCCATGGCCAACCTTCATCTCTTTCCTTCCTCTTTTCTTTTCATCTTCAAGAAAACAAGCTCCCCTCATCTCCTTCAAGCCATACCACTCCATAGCAAGGGAAGAAAACATCTTCCTCCATCTCCAAGCCATGTGTACCTCATCTCTACCTATTTTTGGTTTTGACTCAAAACTTAGAACCAAAGCTTGATTTCATCTTTCAAAGGGTGAAATCTTGAAGGTAATAGACTATTGGTTTATTCCCTACTATGATTTACATGTGGGTTTCGAGTTTCACCATTTTTCTTACCTATGATGTTTCGGTTTTGGGGTTTAACACAGTGCCATCATTTTGTTCTTCATGTACACGGGTTTATCACTATTTGGTCCTCTATCTTGCCTCTTGAAAGAAACTAAGAGCTTAAGGTAAAAAACCCTAATTTGACTCATTTGTTTTTAATGTGATTTTTGGAAGCCAACTAAGTTGTTTTAGCTTGTGTTTTGGTGTAGTTAAATTCCTATGTTGCAAATAAATATGTATGCTCTGTTTTTGAACCAAACCGAAAGTGTTGAAGTTGTTTTGCTACATATTTTCCTATATTTCGAAAATGCTATGTTGTTATTAAACTTGGTTTAATTATAGGTGATGATTAAAGTGATTTTAGTTTATATATGTTGGTACCATGTATCTTGTGTTGAGGTTGGTTGGTAATCTATTTTTAGGATGCTAGAGGTTTGGTTTAGAGGTTTTTGCTTGGGTTTTGTAATTTTATATCTTGCTTTTGAAATGTATTAAGTGAGTAAAGCATAAACTTGAGTGTTTAAAGGTTTTAAAGCTGCTTAATGGGTAACTTTAGTATACTTTATGCTACTCTAATTTTAATGGGATATGTTATCTAAACTATTTAAAATATTGCTTCTGTGATTAATAGCATAGTTGGTTTAGGTATAAGAGATTAATTATGCATGATATATTACGATATATAAAGTTGTCCAAGTATCCCTAAGCCCATGTTATGCCACGCCTTGTATTGATGTAAAAATAGTTCATTTATGTTGTCTCTCGTTTGGTTAAATTCTACTTGACCCAAGAATCCAAAATATTGATAAGCTAACCTTTTATAATGAGATACCACAAGTTGATTTAAAGAGCATGTTTCCTAAGCTTGTTTAGCCTTACTTGAGATGCCTAAATCTATTTTAAAACCCATTGTTGAGAATTTTTAGTTTTTATCTTCTAATGTCCATAACCCAAAGTGAGCTTGAAGCAAAGAGACATTTCTTGAAGCACCGTTCATGTAAGCTTTTAAAATAGTCTTTCTATGGACATCTAGCATGTCTTAATATTTAAGTTATTTCTCTTGTAAGTTGAGGTGAGGAATAGTCATTTGGGTTAATACTAAGCATAGAAGAGACGTTAGATTGTAGTATCGTAACTTTCTCTTTTAAAGGGAGGGCTAAAAAATATTGTATGAGTATTAACACGCTTATGCCATATATTGGAATAGGACCTATATTGACGTTGGAAGTATCAAGCAGTGTAGAGGTAAGTAGCTATGATCATGCTTCTTACACCAAGTTCTCTTTATGAAAGTTTGTCTCTCTCTTTCTTTTCAAATGTTTTTCTAAAGAAAGAGTCAATGTGTATATTATGTACAAACCTTTCTTGTAGCCACTATTAAGCACCCTATCGACTATAATTGTGTGTATGTGTATAAGGTAATGCATGCACGTAGGTTCTAAATCATGAACTCTTAATCATGCTTACTATTTCAAGAAACTTATTGATTATTCTTATATGTAGTATAGCATGAAATGCTCTTTTTCATTAAAATGCATATGCATTGGACTAAGAAAGATGATGAAATGTTTTGATTAAGTATTAAGTGTATGCATGTAAAATAAGAAAATAATTAGAGAGAGATTTTAGAGAGAGACGGTCTGGGTGATTATTTTCACTTGCTCTATTTTTGGAAAGTCCGAGATTCTCGATTTTCCTTTTCTAGGTGTCTTCATTCCTAGGGTTGGTCTTTGACGGTGTGTGCTGCCCCTCTGATGGCCTTGCCGTCAGTGGGGAACGTTGTTCCTGGTGCCTCTTATGCGCAGGCGGTTTCTAAGCATGCAGAGAATTCATCCTTCAAACTACCTATGCAGTTTCTGGTGGATATTGATTGGGAGATGGGATTTATATTTTTGGAACCAGAGATGGTGAAGGCTGTGGAAGATTTTAAGTTTGCTTTGGTGATGAAGTTCATGCACGTTAGGCCTTCCATTGATGCTATACGTTTGCATGTGGTGAAAAAATGGGTCCAGTTTGAGATTCCACAGATTAGTTTCATGGATGATTACCATGTTTTGATCCACATGAAAACTGAACGTGATTTCGTTCATGGCTGGGCTCGTGAAGAACTTTGGATGGAAATTCTTTTCGGCTATTCAAATGGACCAAAGACTTTGATCTGAAGAAGGAGTCTCCTTTGGCTCCTCAGTGGATTTTCTTGCCTGGTTTACCACTGCAGCTTTACAGACGGGATTGCCTCCAAATCCTTGCTACTCGGTTTGGCCGTTATCTTGGAACTGATAATGCTACAATTAATAGGACGAGAGAGACGGGGGCCAGAATTTGTGTGGAGGTGGACCTAACCATGGAGCCGGTGAAAGGCTTTCCTATTGTGGTATCTCCGACGTCACGACTATGGCTGAAAGTTAAATATGAAAAGTTGGGATTTTATTGCATGAAGTTTTTCCGCCAGGGGCACACTGCTGTGGTTTGTAGGTTTGGAGAGAAGCGCAAGGAGGAGACAAAACCGAGAGAAAAAAAAGTCTGGAAATCTACTAACGTGGTGGACGAGCCTTCAGGCACCAAGGAGGCTGAGGTTGTAAGGGTAGAGAAGGTGGTGGAGGGTGACACTGATCTCACGGAAAGGAAGCAAAGGGATGGTGGTTTGTCTGGAAATAGTGAAAACGTTGAAGGAATGGGTGCTATAGCAGATAATGAGGAGCTTGAAAATATGGGTTTGGTTGGTTCCAGTGCAGCGACGTTGGGGGACAAGGTTGATGTTAATGTCGTGGATGAGTTTTGGGTTCCTGTTCAAGGGGCATGTCAAGGTGAGGAAATTCAAACTGTGGCTAGTGATGAAGAGTGTGAGGAAGTTTGGCATGATGAAGAACCGGTTGATACCAAGCCTAGTGAGGTCCCTATGCAGACGAAAATAGGGGTGCTTTCGGCAACCCTGCAAACGGATTTACACTTAGGAATCATAAAGCTGAGTTGGATGTTGGTTACTCTTCGGCTCAAGAGGAAGGAGAAATTCCTTTAGTGATGGGGAAAGAAAAATTTTATGGATCAGATGGGGACGTTCGGTCTGCTGGAAAAACAATTTTGGTGGAGGACAAGGCAGTGATTTCCAAGGGTTCATTCCCGAGCTCAAAAGTTGTACCTATGACGGACAACATTTTTTTCTGGAATATCAGAGGGTTGGGTCGTTCCAGGAGTTGGCTTAAGATGTTAATTAACAGGAAGGGTGCTAATTTAGTTGTTATTGCAGAGCCTTTTATTGGAGCTGATCGTATGCTGCTTTGGGAAGTTTCTTGAATTTTAATCATTTTAGTTCCAATGAAGAGCAAGGTGGGAAGTTGTGGATTTTTTTGAAAGAGGCTTCTATGTTTCAGGTATTGTTTTGTACCTCTCAATCGGTTACTGGTTGGTTTAACTTGACTAATATGAAGGTGCTTGTCACTTTTGTGTATGCTAAATGCACTTATGTGGAAGAAAGGGATTTATGGAAGGATTTGGAGGAGAGGCAGTTAACTGACAAACCATGGATGGTATTAGGTGATTTCAATACTATTTGCACGGATTTAGAAAGAATTGGTGATAGTCCCCGTCCTTTGATATCCATGTTAGAATTTAATGAATGTCTTCATAACTATGATTTATTTGATCTTTGCGGTGGTGGTAGAATTATGTCTTGGTGCAATGGGCAGGGTGGGGTCACGAGAAGTTGGGCGAAATTGGATAGAGTGGTCATTAACAATGCTTTTTCTGATAAGTTTGTGTCATTTAATTTAGATTATTTGAGTCGCAAGTCTTCAGATCATTGCCCTATGGTGTTTTCTCTGGATAGGCCTTTTTATAAATATGGGCCGGCTCCTTTTCGGTTTCTTAATATGTGGTGTTCTCATGATAATTTTTTATTTTGTGTGAAGGAGGCTTGGCATAGGCAAGATTCGGCTTCGGGCCTCTTAAAACTTGCTATTAGATTGAAAAGGACTAAGCTTGCCTTATGAGGTTGGAATAAAAATGTTTTTGGGCGTGTTGAAGGTAATATTCGAGACCTTGAGGGAAGGTTGGATTTTCTAGATAATCAACTTCAATTGGGTTACTCGGAAGAGGTTGAAGCTGATTATTTGGCGACTAAAATAGAGATTGATGTCTGGGAAAAAAGAGAGGCTACTCGGCTGGGGCAAATAGCTAAGAAAAAATGGGTTACAGATGGTGAACAGAATACAAATTTTTTTTACTCAATTATTAAGCAGAGACAGAAACAGGGGTATATTTCGCGTATGGGTCTTTCGAATGGTAGGACTTTGGATAATGCTGAAGAGGTTCATTTTGAAGCCTCTCAATATTTCAAAGATTTTTTGACGTCGCCTACGGAAGTGGAGCATGGTGATTTATTGGCCGTAATTGATAAATCCATTTCTATTGAGGATAATAGTTTGCTTTGTTTAGAGCCGTCCGAGGAAGAAGTTAAACAAGCTATGTTTTCCATTCCTAAGCAAAGTAGTTGGGGCCGGATGGTTTTGGGTCTAGTTTCTTTATGTCCTATTGGGATGTTATCAAAGAGGATGTTATTGAGGCTTCTAGAGATTTTTTTTTCGGGATTTGTCTTTACCAAGGTTTTATTCGTCTTCTTTTATTGTTTTAATTTTGAAAGTTCCTAATCCTTCAAGCTCTGATAAATTCAGACCTACTAGTTTGTACTCTGTGGCTTATAAGGCTTTCTCCAAGATTATTGTTTCTCGTTTGACACAAGTTATTCATAAGTTGGTCTCTCATGAACAAGGCGCTTCTGTACCAGGGAGAAGTATCTTTGAAGATATTACTCTTGTTCAGGAAATGGTTAGCTCCTTGCACAAAAAATTTTTGGGTGGTAATGTGATGATTAAGATTGATATGTCCAAGGCATATGACAAGGTTGATTGGGGTTTTCTTCTGAATGTTCTTCATGCTTTTGGCTTCTCTGATAATTTTTGCAGTTTAATTGGGGTTTGTGTGAAATCTCCGTGGTTTTCTGTGATGATGAACGGGACTTTTAAAGGTTATTTCCAGTCTTCTCGGGGCCTTCGGTAAGGGGATCCTTTATCGCCATATTTATTTATTATTATGGAAGAAGTTCTTACTAGATTGCTGAAAAATAATTTTGAGGAAGGTCGGATTGGCGATTTTCACCACCCTGTTGGGGCTCCCATGATCTCGCACTTGTTATATGCAAATGATATTTTTATTTTTGCTAACGGTGGGAAGAAATCTATTAAAAACCTTGTTGATATGATTGCTATTTATGAAAAATGGTCCGGTCAATGAGTCAGTAATGAAAAATCTGCTTTATTTCCATCCAAGCTTATTTCTCAAACTCGTAAGCATAGGTTGTTGTGGCTTACGAGTTTTAAGGAAGGTAAATTTTTGGTGACTTATTTGGGTGCTCCCTTAGTTTCAGGAAGATTGACTTCCTGGGTTCTTGAGTCTTTAGTTGATAAAATCATAAACAAGGTGGCTGGGTGGAAGATGAAACTTATGTCTCAGGGAGGTCGGTTGATTTTATTATGTCATGTTTTGTCAAGTATGCCTATTCATCTTCTTTTGGTGCTTAATATTCTGGCAACTATTATCTCCCGTATTAACTCCATTTTAGCTAATTTTTTATGGGGGGATGTCGACAGTAAAAAAAAAAGTGCATTGGAGAGGCTGGTCGAAAGTTTGTAAACCAACCCAAGAAGGGGGATTGGGAGTGCGTGATGTTAAGGAAGTTCAGTGTTCTCTTCACATGAAGTTTGCTTTCCGTCTTCTAACTTCCAAGAGCATGTGGGCCGACTTTTTTAGAGCTAAATACTTAAATGATGGCCATATTATGCTTCATGTTCAGCGGCCTTCTGATTCTCAGTTTTGGAGATCAGTTGTATCTACAGTGCTAGAGGTGATGGATAATGTGCAAGTTCTGATGAGGGGTGGCAATTCCTCTTTTTGGTACGATCGTTGGTTGGCTTCGGGGCCTCTTTCTATGGGTGTGATTGATATTCAGAATAAAAATCTTTGTATTCAAGATTGTTGGGTTGATCAAACTTGGGATGTAGATCTATTGAAAAAGCTAGTAAGAAATGCTACTACTGATGAAATCCTTCAGACTAGGTTTATTGGTCGTGAAGGGCCTGATGTGTGGGTTTGGAAGCCTTCTCTTGATGGGAATTTTTCCACTGCTTCGGCATGGGAGGTGACACAGCAGAAAGGTGATTTCTTACCTTGGAATGATTGGTTTTGGCACCACATTTTACCAAAAAGGATATCTATGTGCCTTTGGAAGGCTTGGTTTAATGGGCTATCTGTGGATGATAGAGTGCAGAAGAAAGGTGTATTACTTGCTTCAGTGTGTGATTGTTGCAGTGTTTGACATGTGGAAACCATTGACCATGTGTTAGCTACGGGCCAATTTGCTAGAGAGGTTTAGGAACGGGCTAGTAGTCTCCTGGGCATTCCTTGTATGCGGCAACGGTCTTGGAAGGCAAGAATTATTGCTTGGTTCACTGGTGCTAGAAAAGCGTCTATTATTGGTATGCTTAAAGGCATTATGCCTTGCCTCATTACGTGGAGTGTGTAGAAAAGAAGATGTAAGGCGCGTATGGAGGGTACAAAAGAAAGCACTGATCAAGTTTGGAAGTCTTTAAAGGTGTGGCTAAGGATTCTTGCAGGAGATATCAACAATACTAGTCTGCTTTCTATGCATTATTCTCATTTCCTTGAAGAATTTCATTTGCAGGTCCCGAATGTTGTTAAGAAAGACTATAAGATCGTGTCCCGAATGTACTTATTCTTGATGGTCACTTTATTGAGTTCCCAGTAGTCGATATACATTCTGAGAGAACCATCCTTCTTCTTGACAAACAAAACTGGCGCTCCCCATGGCGACGTACTTGGCTGAATAAAACCCTTGTCAACCAATTCTTACAACTGGATCTTCAACTCTTTCAATTCAGCTGGTGCCATACGATATGGAGCCTTGTGCACAGGAGCGGCTCCAGGTTCCAAATCAATTGCAAACTCCAACTCACGAACTGGAGGCAACCCTGGCAATTCATCGGCAAACACATCTGGAAATTCTCCCACAACCGGAATATCCATCAAAGACTTCTTCTCGGATGGCGCGGACACCACTTGAACCAAATATGCATCGGCTCCACAAGCTATATCTCTCTTTGCTTGTACTGCAGATATAACTGTCGGCTTCGCCTTCAACTTACTTCCCACATATTCCAAATAATCCCCATCCGGAAGTTGAAAGCTAACCATCCGGTTTCTACAATTAATACTTGCAGAATACCGATACAGCCAATCCATACCAAGAATAATATCAAAACCCAACAACTGGAAAACAATTAAATCCGCATCAAGTGTCCTTCCACCAAAATCCAAAGGACAACCCAAAGCGATTTTGGAGCAACACACCGTCTCCCCATTAGGAAGAGCAACAACCAAAAACTGGGGTAAAGGCTCCGTGACCAAGTTACACAACCGCGCAAAGGTGGCTGATACAAAAGACTGAGATGCCCCCGAATCAAACAACGTACAAGCATAAAAATCATAGAGGTGAACTCTTCCTGAAGCACACATACACCCTAAATAAAATCAAGCAAACAAACAACCAAACACCAAATCCAAAAATTAAATTAAACTCATACCTGTAATCACACCAGCATCCTGGATAGCTGGTGACTCATAATCCACATCTCCAGGGGTCATAGAATAAACTCTGGCTTGAACCATTTGTCTCTGGTTAGCTCCTCCACCACGTCGACCCCCTCGACTCCTCTGAGCTTGATTAGGGCACTCACGATATAGATGTCCCGGCTGGCCACATCTGTAACATCGAATCCCACCCGAGGGACACTCACCCTCGTGAGCTCTATTACATCTGGGGCAAACTGGAGCTCGACCTCCCATACGTACCCTAGGAGCTGCCTGAGATCGAGACCCAATCCTCTAAACAAACTTCTGTGGAGACCCAGAACTGCTACCTTCTCCAGCAAAACTCCTCCTCTTCTGGCCTGGAGGAGAGCTTACAGCCAAACTATTCTCTCGCTCCACCATAG
>QEOT01005862.1:423267-463022 GCA_003123785.1 Pterocarya stenoptera
AATCCTCACCACTTTCGAGTCACAACTGATCCTCAAAAACACTATTTTTAAACCAGTAAATTAAATAAAACAAAATAAACTCAAAACTAATTAAAATAAAATATTAAACTCCAGTAATAAACATACTTTAAAATAAAAGGAAATTAAATCATAGAACACCAATTAAAATCATAAAAGCACATTAAACTAATATCTCTTAAACACGTTTAAATTAAATTAAAGAAAAAACCCTTCAATAAAAAGCACGTAAAAACCGGGGTGTTACATAAATTATATTTAATAGGCCAAATTGGATAAGCCCATTTATCCAATTTATTATTGAACAAGTTAGACTCTCTTTTGGATTTAAAGATCGGCCATTAGAAATTTAGTTCAATTTAAAATCACCACTGGTTGAAGTTCCCTATACAGTCTCAGTCACTGCCAATCCTATACTGAATGAACTGCCATTTCATGTTTTTAAATTCAAACTCTCTTCTTAGATGATCACGACTGAGTGTTCAACAGATTAGTGTCACTACATGTATTAACCAAGTCCAACTTAAACTCCTTAGCACCTTCTCCCAAATCTCTTTATAAATATCTCCATTCCATGTGTTATTTGGAAAAAACCATAAACCTTCATTAGTGCAGCGGCTGAAGCAAATATGCCCAATCCAACACCGTGCGTATCTCACATTTACCATTCCAATAGCTGACTGCCTCATTCTTCTCACAACATCCCTCACGTTTTCTCTCTCTCCTTCTAGTTCATGTGATTGATTTCATGTCAGAAATATTGGATTAACATTGTGAGTTAAGTAGTTCAATCATAAATTATGATTAGTATACATTAGCTAGTTATATATATTATTATTAAAGTCAATTTTTTGGAAGCCAGTGTTTCTGTACCACGCATGTCATGGTATTTACAAGCACGCCATTCATCATGTTTTATTCTACATATTATAGTATGTATTATGTATCTCATGTTGCATAAGACACATAAGTTAAGATAAAGTGCAAGATAATATTAGATCACTTTAATCAGATGGCTATTTAGATTGCATGGTACCAATGCAGTTTTAGGGTGGATGTGCAAGCCACGAACAGAAGCGTGGTCCACCATAGTATGCCAGAATACTGTCAACAACTCCCTTTGCGGCCCCGAGACATGGAGCCGGTGCACAACCTCGCACACATAGTTGAGTGTGTTGGCCAGTTAGGCCAATCAGATATACCAGATCAGTTAGTTAATTCAGATAAATCAGTCATGATTTTAATTCTTAGCATGAAATATTATATGAAAACGTCATATTAAGTATATCAGGTTATGATGAATTTCTTATTGAGTCATCGACTTATTTTAGTTTATTTTTTTTATGTTTTTAAACCACCATAGGTCAGCATAATTTTGAAGGTAGAACTAGGAAGAGACTTAGTCCAATGAGGTGTAACAGTGGCCTAGATCATATACAAAGATTTTAAGTTATGATTTTTATGGCATATATTTTGAAAATTTTTAATAATTGCTTCCGCACACTCTTATTTATGATTGTAGTATTTTAATACAAAATGATTCTATTTATTATATGAAATTATTATACCTATGGCTTCATTCAAAATAAATTTAAATATTTTTAAATCAAGATTCAGTAGCAGCACTCGGGCTTTCCCTAGAATTTCTAAAATTGATTTTATTCTTAAACCTAAGGAGTGGGGTGTTAGAGCCTATAATTTGTATTTTTGTTCATTATTTTTCTACTCATTATTGTTACAATATTTTGAGTTGCTCTCCCCCTGAGTGTGAGTGCTATTGTGAGTGGAAATAGTTAAAATTTTTCATCCTTTCGGTAGAGAACATGAGTATGTTTTTGAAACTTTTGGGATGGAAAACAGGTTGCTTTTGCTAAGCAAAGGGTTGACGAATATGAGTTGTATTTGATTATGCAACAAATTGCATACAATCGATACTCAATTTCAGTTAATAACAGGGTTCAGTACGAGTTTTACAAGAGCATGCAGGTCCAAAAATCCAACTACCGATTCCTACATCTTTTTCTATTTTCCCCTCAACGTTGTTTCTCAGTTTATCGTGCTACAATAATTCCTAAATCCAATATATAAATGCTCATTAATTCCCAACACTGCAAAAGAAGTTTAGCATCAAACTGTATTCATTTAAAAAATAATGTGAAGCATTCACTCATTATGTTTCTTTCGAATTCATTCCCTAGCCTCTTTGAAACACATGGGAAGATTTTTCTCCTGTGCGCATAAGACTAATTAATTAATTCTTCTTCTGTTTTCTTCCCTCTTAGTGATAAGATTATTTTTCATTGCCTGTTGAAGTAATATTTGTTAATTCCAAATTGAACTTTCAATTCTAATTTTCTTCCTTATATATACAGCTGCGGTCAAATGGATTGGGAACCTTTTCTAGGGAGCTTTTCGTCCATTTGAGGGCGCAAAGAATTCTAAATTAAGTAGCTGAAGTAATGCATATATTTATACTCAACATTGAAGCTTCAGTATGTATATACTATTTTTTTTTGTAGGAAAACTTCATTTAAATAAAGAAGTAAACATTACAGATTAGGCTTGTCTAGACAAATGGCTTGATCAATAATAGAATGGACATTGTCCCACCACATGTCAATGTTTTCAACCTTCCAAGCATACTGAGCAAGCCCATAGGCTGCTTGATTCCCTTCTTGCCACACATGCTGAACTATGCAAACTCTGAACATTTGCATGAGCTTTTTTGTTTCTTGTATTAGGATCCTTTGAGATCAATAGACACTATAAGAAAACTGCTTATTTACGACTAGTTAATTCTAGCAAAATGACTATTTGTAACTAAAATTGTTTGTAAATAGTCTTTTAGTTGTAATAAATTAGTCACAAAAGCCCTTTTTCTTGTAGCTAGAAACTGCTGCACTCTGCACCTCTTGGATCATTAGAAGATAATCACTCTCCAAAATAATATTAGAAATTCCCATGCTTGCACACAGTTGTAAACCATGAAACATAGCCAGGATTTCAATGGTTTTTGGGTCTTGCACTTCAGGTTCTATTTTTCTATCAGCCATCACAATGTCTCCATTAAAACCCATTAGGATTACCCCCACACCTGCTTTATGCTACTCAAAGAACATATCAACATTCAATTTCAAAAAATCCTTTGGATGAGGTTTCCAGCTATAGTGAGTTTTCATCTTTAAGCTTCAAGAATCTTTTAAGTCTATGTGGAGTTTGAGCATAGAAAACACATGCTCAATGACTTGAGTAGGTGCCATGCAGATCATCTCATACAACATCTTCTTCCTTCTATACATGAATCCCCATGCCAATAGAAAGAACTTGGGAAGATCCTCCACAGTACCCCTTTCCTTCACACAGAGTGCAATATCTCTTACAGTCATACACTTATTAATAGCTTTGAGCAAAGGTAAATGTTTGTCCCAATATTCTTGGATGCAGGTAGGGCTGAGCAGAAATCTAAAAATCTGACTCTAAATCCAACTCCGCTTCTCCTCCAACAAGTCGGAGTCGGAGTCAGAGTTTTTTTCTCCTTGGAAGTCAGAGTCGGAGTCTGAGTCTGAGGTGAACCGACTCCCCCTCCGACTTGGACTTTGACTTTGCCTCCGACTTGGTCCTCTGACTCTGCCTCCGATTTTATACATATTTTAGAAACAAAATATGGGTTTTTTCTATATATTAATCATTTAAATTTTATATAACTATATCTTATATAGTTAGTTAAACTCAATAACATACTAGTTAAATAATATATTTATACTATAAGACATATAGACTAAATTGACTAATAATAAAGTTAAGTATATGACTATATAAAAATATCATACTACTAAAAATATTACATTTTTTGACCTAAACAATTCTCAACATATTCATTTTAATAAATATATTAGTAATACTAATATAGATTAGTATATTAATTACATTTATGGCCTAATACTAATACTATTAGTAATTCACTTTAAATCTATATATAAACCACTATAATATAGTATAACTAATATAACTATTAGTATAACTAATATAACTAGTACTATAATTATTAGTATAACTAATATCACTATTAGTGAGTTAACTAATACTAATATAGACTATATAGTTATACTTTTTTTTTTTTTTTTTGAAATGGCGAATCTCGTATCATTAAAATCGGACATACAAATTTGACTTAAAAATAAGTCAATTACAACTATTAAAAGCTCCCCAGCGCACATCCGTGGCTGACATGGTCTAGTCCCACGGCACACCTCTACAGACAAAAGTCTGAGAGATAGCACATCTCTGTCCAAAAACAGAGATAACAGATAACAACTAAAACAGACTCCATTCCCGACTAAGCAGGACATGGAGGAGGAACACCCCGATCCCTCCGCTACGCGGAGTGGGGAGAAAACACCATTCCGGACCAAGGCCGAATGGGAAACACCATTTCTGTGATTTCTTAAAGATACAGACAAAACATAAAGAAAATTACAATGTAAAACACTGTAAACGGAAAATCAGTGCACATAAAACACAACACATGGCGGGAAAACCGACGGTCGAGCTTTGGAGATCCAGTGACGCCGGTTCTGAATCGGCAGCTCGATGCGGCGTCAGCTGATGCCAGGGTGGCGCGTGGGTTCAACGCGCGGCGAGCTCCGAATCTGCGATCCGCGCGTGCGGGCTACGCGCCGCTCCGATGGAGGCCGCATTACGGGGTTTTGCAGATCGGCGGCAGGGAAGACTCCTCGTGGGGCGCGTGTATATAGATGGTCACCGGATCACCTCGCACCGACTCCCCCTTATTAGCCGAAACCTGAAAAAGAAAACCAAAAAAAAACTGGAACCGTCGGAGACACAGGGCCGACGTTAGGGAGGGAGGAGAGTAGCGGGAGGAGGGAGCCGAAGCTCCCCCTCCCCCCAGCTGTGATCGAACGGAGGGGCTTTTGAGAGAGAGGGGCTTTTTGAGAGAGAACGGGAGAGAACCGAGAAACTTTCGCCTTCAGCACAGATGCATGTTCGACTATATAGTTATACTAATCACTATAACTATATATAGCATTAATATCATTATATCACTATAGTATTAGTGATAATACTATATTATCACTTACACATATAGTAATAATACTATACCAACAGTAGGGGAGTATTAGTGATAATACTACATTATCACTAGCATATAGTAATAGTACTATACCAATAGTAGGGGTGTAATACTAAAAGTTTATAACTAATGCTAATTTATAGTTTATAACTAATACTAATATATAACTATACTAATAGGCTAATATTAATACTATTAGATTATAGTATATTAGATGTATTACAAATATATATCAATATATATTGTATAGTCTAATATATTAGACTATAGTATATTAAATATATTACATATATATAGTTATAATAAATCACTATAGTCTATTAAATGTATTACAAATATGAAATATATATAAATTATAATTATCAAATATATAGTCTATTAAATGTATTAAACGCATTGAAAATAATCAAATATATTTTATTACCATTTAATTATCATTTAAAAAAACACATTGAAAAACACATTTAATTACCAAACGGCGCCGTTTTCACTATAACTAAGTTACTAAACCCTAAAATTGTTCTAAGTTACTTCTAACTTCTGCCTCTCACAGTGACAGCTCACTCTCTCGTCTCTAACTCTTGCGACCCAGTACCCAGTCTCTCATCTCTACTACTCAACATGCTCGCTACGCAGGTCCAACTCTCTCGTCTCTCACTCTCAACTCTCCCGTCTCTCACTCTCTCATCTGTCACTCTCTCATCTCTCAACTCTCTTGGCCTCTGTCTCTCAGTCTCTGCCGAGTCTGCCCCCTCAAAGGTAAGTTTTTTTTTTTTTTTTGAAATTACATACTAGTATTTTTGTGATTGGGTTTTGTTATATTAGAGTTTTTGTGATATTGGGATTCTTGTGATTAGGTTTTCAGTTTTGTAATATTAGGGTTTTTGAATCTGAAATTTAGGATTTTTTATGATTGTGTTTATTATTGTGTTTGTGGTATTAGGGTTTTGTGATTGGGTTTGTTAAATTATTTCAAAATTATGATAGATGATATATGTGATATTAGGGTTTTTTGAATGCGAAATTTACTTTTGATTAGGTTTTGTGATTTGGTTTGTGAAATTGTATTTTGTGATTGGGTTTGTGAAATTACATTGATAGGGGTTTGTAATTTTCTACTTGAATAACATCTTTGTCCTGTTTAATGTTTATCAATTGGGGGTGAGGATTTGAATAAACTGTGTTTGGCTATTTTAGTGAGTTAATGACTTTGTATTGTGTTTTTGGGGCTGTGTTTGGTTGTTTAGCGAGTTAATGAGTTTGTATTGCGCTTTTGAGGCTATTTTGGCTGTTTTAGTGAGTTAATGCTTCTTCTTCTCCTTTTTTTTTTTTTGTTTGTTTTTTTGTTTTTATGTTTAAGATAAAAATATATTTTCTCAAATATATTTTTGTTTTAGTGATTGTAAATCAGCCACAAGTTGAGTTAATGAGTTTGTATTGTGCTTTTGGGGCTGTGTTTGGTTGTCTTAGTGATTGTCTTAACCGTACTATTTTGTTTGTTTGTTGTGTTTTAGTTCTCAAATCATAAATATAAAAGGCACAAGCCCTCATACATCCGCAACTGTATCTTGTCTTGGCATCCAAGAACAGCCTATTGATACTCCTAGCCCCACAGTTGAAAAGTCTACGGACCAATAGACTCTTCAATAGGCACTCCTAGTGCCTTCTCTTCTAACCCTCACCCTCCACCTGGTAGTAGAGTTCCTAAGAATAGGTCTTTGGTATGGATCCACTTCACAAGAGTGCCTGATTGGGATCTCGAAAAGCCTATAGCTACTTGTAATCATTGTGGGAGGCAATGGAAATGCCATCCCAAAAGGCAAGGCACTTTGGCCATGAAAATACACATCCAACTTTGCCCCAAAAACCGTAAGAGTAAGTTAGACAATACTCAAACATTCTTGGTCCCGGAAGCAAGAAATGAAGGCCAATGAGAGAAGAGCTTAGAGATGACCAAGTACAATGAGAAAACAATTTGGTCAGCCTTTGCTAGGATGGTGATAGTGGATGAGTTACCCTTTAGGGTTGTTGAGGGCCAAGAGTTTCGGGAATACACTAAATCCCTTGATCCTAGGTTTCTAATTCCTTCTCGATTTACCGTAATGCGTGACTACATGAGGCTATTCTTGAAAGAGAAAGATAGCTTGAAGAAAAGTTTTTGACCACCAAACAAAGAGTGTGCTTGACCACCAACACTTGGACTTCTATCCAAAATATTAATTACATGTGTGTGACCGCTCACTTTATTGATAGCGATTGAAAGTTGCATAAACGGATCATTTCATTTGTTCGGATTAGCGACCACAAGGTGGCAACAATTGAGAGGGAGTTGGAGGAATGTATGCTTGATTGGGGCATTGACAAGATCCTCACAATTATGGTGGACAATGTTACCTTTAACAACTCTACTATTGATTGGTTGAGAACAAGGGAAATAGGAAGTGAGGATTGTATTACAGCTCATGAGTTTATTCATATGAAGTGTACGGCACACATCTTAAACCTTGTTGTGAGTGAAGGTTTGAAAGATGTTGATGACTCGATCATAAGAGTCCGAAATTTGATTAAGTATGTGAAGTCTTCTCTCCAAAGACTTGCCACTTTCAAGTCTTGTGTTGATAGGTCGAAAGTGCCATGTTTTAGTTTCTTGTGTCTTGACGTGCCTACTAGATAGAATTCGACTTTTCTTATGTTGGACGTGGCTAAGAAGTATAAAAAAGCATTCCAACTTTTGCTTGATGAGGATCCCTACTCAAGAGTTTTTTTATCTGAGGATCGGCATGGGAAAAAAGGTCTAGGAGCTCCTAGGTCTGATGATTGGGAGACCATAAGAAACTTTCTGAAGTTTTTTCATGTATTTTATAATGTCACCCTTTGTATTTCTGGTACATTGTATGTCATATCAAATTTGTATGTCCCAGAACTTATTAATATTCATAAAAATTTGAATGCGTTTTATAAAAATAGTAATCAACACTTGAGTTCAATGGCTTTGAGAATGAAGACAAAGTATGATATATATTGGGGTGATCTTGAAAAAACAAATCGATTGTTGTTTGCTGCTGCCATTCTTGATCCACGGTATAAGTTGGTTGCTCAAGCATATTGGTTCAAGAAAACATTGGGGGATGAGAGGAGTGATGAATTTGTTGTACTCCCCAAGAGGGATATGGAATATTTGTATGAACAATATGTAGAGTTTTATGATGACAACGCAACTGGGTCTAAGTCAACTCTGAGTCAGAGTGGTGAAGATAGTGCACCAATGAGGAGTAGTAGTAGTAGTACCAGTATTGGTATGATCACTTGGACTTTTTGTTTGGATTCCATAAAAACCGCAAATCAGCATCCTTGATGGATTGTAAGTCTGAACTAGAGCGGTATTTGTTAGAGGATGTTGAGGTTCCTACAGGGAATTTTGAAATTTTGTTATGGTGGAAAGTTAACTCAAGCAAATTTTCGGTTCTTGCTTTAATGGCAAGAGATATCTTGGTCATTCTGATCACCACCGTTGCATCTGAGTCAGCATTTAGCACAGGAGGTCGTGTCCTGGATCCATTTAGTAGTTTTTTGGCTCCTAGAACTGTAAAAGCTCTTGTGTGCACGCAAAGCTGGTTGAAGTCGACTCCTATATACTTGAGTCAAAATTATATGGATGTCGTTGATGATCCGGAGAGCTATAAGTTAGATTAAGGTAATGTGTACTTAGAGGTTTTTTTAAGTTTTTATATATGTTGATTTTGACATTTTGTGATATTAACCTCATATACTTTAATATCTTAATATAGAATTAATCGCTGGTATGGCCAACTTACTTCGTGAAGATGATTGACAATTTGATAGATTGAGCCTTTGAGGTTTGAGTTACTATCCAACATACTAAATGTTTCATGCTAAAATCTCTTTACAAGTTGGGTTGTTTTCCTTACTAGTCCTTTTTTTTTTCTTTTTTTCAGGTACAATTTGAAAGTTGGAACATTTGGAAGTTTGTAACATTTTGAAGGAAACATTTGTTGGGCATTTAGAAGATTGTAATTTATTTTATTTTGGTGCATTTGGAAGTTCTAAATTAAATGTTGTTGGGAACATTTAATTTAGTTCACACTTATAATATTTTGGATTTCTTTTGTTGTTAGAATGAAACTTAGAAAATGTTTATTATAGTAGTAGGAAGTAAATATTATTATAATGGGTGTGTGGATGGCAGGTGTGGTGCATGTGGATATGGGTAGATAAGTAAATGTTTCTTTTGTTTATTGTTTAGTGATTAGTTGGATGTGGATATGGATTGCAGGTATGGTGCATGTGGATGTTTATTGTAGTGATTAGTAGTTGGATGTGGATATGGATGTGGATGTTTATTGTAGTTGACTTTCTTTTTATTTTTAATTTTAGAAATTTGAATGTAAGTATGTTACTTGTTTTATTTAGTTGTATTTTTTGTTATAATCAAAGATTCAAAAGTGAAAAGTGGGTCAAATATGATTATAAAAAAGACCAAAAAAAAAAAAGTCCCAAAATCTGACTCCGTTCCGACTCCGCTCCAACAAGTCGGAGTGAAGTCCATAGTCTTTAGAGTCGGAGTCAGAGGTTGGGCTCTCTGACTATGAACAGGTCGGTGCTCAGCCCTAGATGCAAGGACAGCAAATAATAGCATGTGGGAGATCCTCCATGTAGTCTTTGCAAAAACTACATTTGGCCTATATTTCAATGTGCTTCTGTTTTAGATTAAGAAGAGTTGGCAAACCATCCCTACAGGTCCTCTAGGCAAAGATTTTGACTTTGTTTGAAATTCTCAGTTTCCATAAATCACCCCAAAAAACTTTTAACCTACTTCATCAAAGCTTTCCCCTGGATTGCTGTTCAATTTCTCTCTAGAGAGTCGATATGCACTTTTAAAACTATACTTGCCATTCTTTACCTGGGCCCAAATCCGCTGATCAACATGATTTCTTCGACATATGATAAACTTCAAAATATCAGTAGCTATAGTTGGATTGACAAGAGTTCTAATCCTCAGGACATTCCACTCCATAGTACTACAATCAATCAACTGTCCACAGTATTTTCATTTCCTTGAACCTTCATGTGTGAGAATTCTTTATTAAGAGCCTAATGTCTTGGTACCCAATTGTCCTTCCATATCTTCATAGATTTTCCAATTCCAATACTCCATCTAAACCATCAACGAGCATATTTTTTACTTCCCATATTCCTCTCCTGGCATATGAATGATTGTTTCCCCGTGAGGAGTAAAAAAAAGTTACTCTGAGGACAATATTTTGCTTTGTAGATCCTTTGTAGCATGTTGCCTTCTTCTTGGAGAATCCCCCATCCCTTTTTAGCCAGAAGAGCTAAATTAAAAGTTCTCAAGTCCTTGAACCAAGACCTCCTTTAAATTTTGATTCACACATCTTAGCCCAACTGATCTAGTGAATTCTCCTTTCATCCATTTTTTGACCCCACCAAAATCTAGCCATCATACTTTCCAGATCAGCACATAGGCTACCTGGTAACTTAAAGCAACTCAAGGCATATGTTGGTATGGAGAAAGCCACAACCTTGATTAATACTTCCATTCCCCCCTGTGAAAATATTTGTTCCTTCCAACTTTGCAACTTCTGCTAAACTTTATGTTTGATAGCTCAAAAAGTTTGAGTTTTAGATCTTCCAATCACTGGGGGTAAATCCAAGTATTTTTCATATTGTTGTATCTGGCTATCTACCCATAAAGACATAATCTCTTCTTTTTGTATTGCTAGTACATTCTTGGAGAAAACCATAGAAGCCTTCTCTCTATTAATCTCCTGGCTTGAAGCATCTTCATATCTCTTCAACAACAATTGCACTCGCCTATTGCTCTTAACATCAACTTTACAAATTATAACACTATTATCAGCAAATAGTTAGTGATTCAATCGAGGTGCTCCTCTACATATTTTAATGCCAGAGATAGTCTGATTGCATTAAGCTTCTTTCAATAGGCTAAAAAGACCCTCGTTGCTTATCCTTGTTGAATATCCTTGACAACTTACATTTAGGGCACTCTTGTTTATCTGCATTTTCCCTCCAATAAAGTATGTAGTCATTCGAACAAGCATGTATTCTTGTGTAAGTAAAGCCCAGGCCTCGCTCCAAGTTCCATGCCTCTTGATATGTGTTCTACAAAAGAGCATTGAGAAAAGTTGACTGTAGTAATTGAAGAAGCATGTTGAATGACTTTACACTCCAACCACCAAGTGTTTGAATGTGCAGCAACTTAACAGAGAATGAAAGTTTAGAATACTTGGTACAACCATCATAAAGAGGACGCTAGGCATCTACCAACAACTGGTCAAAATTCATGGTTGATTCAGTTTCGACTAAGGTCAAACCCCTAGCATAGAATGACTCGGTTGAAGGAACATTAGGGAAATTCCCAGCCTAAATTTTTGTAACGTAACATCAATGTCATCAATGTAATGATTCTCGTGTTCGGGATCATGAAGATCATCATCATCACTAAGAGGTAAATCTTCCTCCTCGCCCTGAAATATCCATGCCGTGTAATTTGGATAAATACCTTTAATGAACAAATGTCTCTCTACCTTGCTTATAGGTAGGAAATAATTATTTGAACATAAGGTACATGGGCAACAAATTTCATCACTTGTAGCATGAGATCGAGCCAAAGTAACGAACTCCTTAACGCCTGTGGCATATTCCCTTGGTCAAAATCTATCAGTGATTTTCATCCAACTCTTGTCCATCTATCGTACTTTTAGGTATCACTATAAGTGATAAGATCCCTGACTCATTAGGTATTTGTTAATTTTTCTATGTAACCAACCTTAAAATTAATTATGTCTCCACCCCGACGTATGCCATTTTGTTTCATCTAATATTAATAATGTAAATAGAAGTTTCTTGATGAGTGGAATTATGGTTCTATTATGGGACTAAAAATGATGATGCAGTGCATTTCTTTAGCTTTTTGGAAGGAGAAATTGGGGTTTGGAAGGTTAGGGCATTTCTTTAGCTTTTTGATGTTTATTTAAAAGATAATTACAACATCTTCTTCCTTCTATACAAGAATCCCCATGCCAATAGAAAGAACTTGGATAGATCCTCCACAGTACCCCTTTCCTTCACATAGAGTGCAATATCTCTTACAGTCATAACACTTTGCCTGTGATTGTGAGTGCTTCTTTATCTAATAATCAACTTGACAAATTAATGCATATTTTGAGATTGAGAAAAAGCCATAGGATGGACTATATCTAACCTGAGAGGAATTAGCCATTCATTGTGTATGCATAGAATTTTAATGGAGGACAACCACAAACATGTTGTTGAAAATTAGACACGGTTAAACCTTAACATGAAAGAAGTAGTTAGGGTTAAAGTTCTTAAATGGTTAGATGCAGGGATTATTTATCATATATCCGATAGTTCATGGATTAGTCTAGTGCAAGTAGTACCTAAAAAGGGTGGGATGACTGTGGTGCATAATGAAAATAATGAATCAATTCCCACTAGGACAGTAACTGGGTGGAGAGTCTGCATAAATTATAGGAAACTTAATAGTGTTACCCGTAAGGATCATTTTCTTTTACCTTTTCTTTATTAGGTGCTTGAGAGACTTGCTGGGTATGCATATTATTGTTTTCTAGATGATTATTCAGGGTAACCCATAGGGATTAATTATCCGATTGAGCACTGAAAGTTACTAAATTAATTACTATTTGAAAACCAAAATTTGAAGAATAAATTATCTAAATTAAACTTAAGAAAATAGCATTAAAATTAAGATTTTAAAGATAATAAGAATAGATCTAGAGATTTGATTTCACTAACAAATCCCACACAATTTATTCTTCCTTGTTATAGAATTCAAATTATCTCAAGTTGATGATAAAAGTTCCTTAACTATTTAATATTTTCTCTCGAACAATACTAAAAATATCTCCAATTAATAACTCCATATCTCTATGTGAATTTAACTAATTGAAGACTCATTAAGTTTTTTAAATTTTTCTTGAGAATCACACTAATCATGATAAAATATCTCTGCTTTTGCTCAACTAATGGTGTTTAATCCTAGAGCTTTAATCACAAATCACCTCTCGGTCTCATTGTGATTCAATAGATCGAATAATAATTAGCTAGAAAATTACAAGCAATAAGAATAAGGAATTAACACTCAATCATGGAAATATTGAAAATAAAATAACTTAGAATATAAATTGTGTGTTCAATGCTAGACTACATCAAAGAGCTAGAAAATAAAATTAGTTCATAATGAAATTGGAAAGAAAGACAATAAAACTAGTGTTCTTCATTAGATTCGGTTGATGAAGCATGCGGCTTTCGCCTTTGCCTCCCAGATCCACCTCCTTGAAAGAACTTAAAGAATAAACTCTAGAATATTTTTACTCAAAAACTCAAACTCTCCTGCTCTTCATCCCACAAGACGGGATTAAATAGATGTCAAAACTCAAATCCGGAAACAAGATAAGCGTGGCTACAATCTAGCTTAAAGATCTGGAAAATGGTTTCTAAAGATAAATGTTAGCATAAAAGAAATTATTCCAAGAATAACGGAATTATCTAAAATGGCAGATTCAGTAATAGGCAGCTTGATTTATGGAGTTCGAGAGGATTTGGTGGTCAGCTAGCAGATTGATTGTGGAACTCGGGAGGGTCCCACTGGATAGATGCCATGTGCACTGAATATAACTAGTCTCCTTGCCTACCGAGAGGAAAGACTCCTGACAAGGATGATAGAACCCTCTCGTCAACCTACCGAGCGGTAAAGCTGCTCGCCTTTTCTAGTTGTAGCCCACGATATCGTTTAGGTTGGTTGCTTAATTTGGTCGTTTAGACAGGTTGTAGTTGGGTGTTCTCGCCTACTGAGAGGAAAAACTCCCAACTAGGATGATAGAACCCTCTCGCCAACCTACCAAGCTGTAAATTCGCTCGCCTTTTATGATCTCATTATTTCTCATCGGTCTAGCTCCATAGTCTCTTCTTTTGTACAAAAATGCTCTCCTTTTGCACTAAATCTTCTCATTCTTTCAAATCCAAGAAAATAAAGAAAACTATTTAGAAATAAAATAAAATCAATAGAATTAAAGGAAAACTAACATTTTTCATAAATAAAAGAGTAATAAAAATCACATTTATCAAATATCCCAAAACTTAAGCTTTGCTCACCCTCAAGCAAAGAAAAAGAGAAACAATTAAAACAAGCATTGGTTTGATTCATAAAATTTATTGCCTAAAGGATTGCCTAAAATCTATAATTTAAAGGAATCATTCACGATCAATCAAGACCCAAAAGTTAATTCAAAACTCAATTTCACTGCATTATCCATCCCCACATTCATGCATACCCATCATTTTCACTTCATCATTAGCTCCCTGAATAGTTTTATGCAAACAAGTAAATAAATAATAGATCTCTAAAAACTCCATAGGCTTGCTTTTCAAATCACTCTCCACTAATGTAGACAGAAACTATCACTAGGGATCAATAGCTTTTTATTAAGCTTGTAATGTAAGGTTAGGGTGAGGGCTACAAAGAAAATGTAGGATTCAACCAAAGCAAGAGAACTTAAGTTTGAACACCAACATACAAATAGAGCATTCTTACTTCTAACATCTCTTCTCAATCTTTGTAAATCTCTCAACATACCTCTCTTTATTGCATTTTCAAGTATCTCGCTCTTTACCCTTCTATTCGGCAAGTTGGACACTTGTTTTTTTTTTTTGAAATTATGGAAATATTCCATACCTGGATGACTCTCATCAGCCTTTTCTTATTAGCCACACAGTGGACGAGTCGACTTTCACACCTCCAAACTTATGATTTTGATGATATTGCTATAATTAACTTTACTTGTAGGCCTTCTACCTCTCTTGTCTTTCATGCTCTTGTGAGTCTATGACTTTATATAAATTTAGCTCTCTTGAAAGATAAGGAAATCAGGGTTTAAGCTCAAATAAGGTAGGAAATATGAGGGTTACAAGAAACAAAAAATATAAAACCAAATATAATTCAATAAATCTCAAAGGGGTGACTAGAGAAAAAGATATTAAATAGGTAAGTTTGAAAGGCTCAATCAGTCCAAAGAATGCCTTAATCATCTCCCCAATAATATTATGTCTAGGATTTCGCCTCGAGTGTAATCAAACAAGTTCTAGAGTAAGCTGAGATCATACAAACTCACAAAATTCACATAAAATTTCTCTAGGTATGTAAAATGATTAATGATCATTATAAGCATTCATTGAACATAAAAGATATCAAATTAAGTAAGATCAAGTAAAGAATTAACAACTAGACTTAAGCAATGAGAATTTTTCCTAAAAATTATAATCAACTTCAATCATATTCTTATCATAAACTTTTTATTCATCAAACCATACTTTATTATTATTATTATTATTGTTATTATTCTTATTCTTATTCTTATTCTTATTATTTTATTATTTATTATTTTTAAATAAAAGAATTTCCTTTTCCCCAAACTTAAATATCACTGTGTACCCCTTGGACATCTCTCCGGCCTCTTCGTTCCTTAAATTTGATGAAAGTGGTTTAAGTTCAAGCTTGGGTGGTTCCTTACTTGGAGATGTCAGCCAAGTTGAGTTTAGCTCTTCCACTTTCCGTTTTATTGAAGGAGGAAAAGATGGTGTAGCTTCCAAATATCTCTCACATTCGCTAACCTCTTCATCTTCAATAGACATAGAGTGCGTAAGACATACCTCAAGTGGTAGCTTTGAAAATTTAGCTCCATAAGTTTCGTCAGTCATGATCATGTCTCAGTTGCTTATTTGAAAACAAGAATGTACCTCAAAAGAGAATTCCATAGATTTAAATACGTTAAAAGTGACTTTATCCTCGCCGCCCTTAAAATGAGTTTCTCTTGCTGGACATCAATTAAAGTTCTCCCCATTGCAAGGAAAGGTCGGCCTAGTATCAAAGCCATCTCCTCGTCCTCCTCCATATCGAGTATAATAAAGTTGGCCGGGAAGATGAACTTATCAACTTTTACTAGTACATCCTCAATGAGTTCTCTCGGGTATTTAATAGATTTGTCCATCAACTGTAGAGAGATGGTGGTCGGCTTTGCTTCTCTAAGACCTAGTTTCCTACAAACAGAGAGAGGCATTAGATTAATACTTGCCCCTAAGTCACATAAAGCTTTATCAAAATATGAATTTCCTATAGTGCAAGGGATCATGAAACTCCCCGGATCTTTCAACTTAGGCGGCAGCTTCTTTTTGTAAAATTGCCCTACTCTCCTTAGTCAGCATTGCAGTTTCATGCTCCTCCAACTTCCGCCTATTTGATAATATATCCTTAAAAAATCTTGCATATTTTAGGCATTTGATCTAAAGCTTCAATGAGAGGAATATTAATATGTAGTTGCTTAAATATACTAAGAAATTTAGAGAATTGATTATCAATCTTATTTTTTCTTAAGCTTTGAGGAAAAGGAATTGGTAGATCATAAATTGAAGGAGAATAAGTTTCAGATATAAACTCCCTGGATTTCTTGGGTTTTGCAGCCCCTTTATTCTCCTTAGTCATTTCAGCTTGCTGGTTGGTCACATCCCGCTTTGCTTCTTTCACCTCGGACTTAGCTTCCTTCATCTCAGATTCCATGTTTTCGGCAACTTCTGCATCTTGCTCGGTATTTACTATTTGCAGCTAGTCATATGTCCGTCCACTTCTCAATGTTATGGCTTTGACATTTCCTTCGGATTGGTCACATTGTTGCTCGATAAAGTCCTTATTGTCCTCTCAGTAAGCATGTTTGAGAGCTGATCGATTTGCACCTCAAGATTGCGGATTGAAGCCAAGTTGTTTTAGATCACCATATCAGTCTTTTGCATGTATTGCATAATCATATATTCAAGTGTTGGCTTCTTCTCTTGCTGTGGAAACTGTTGAGGTGGTTTAATCGGCACTTGGTTATTGTTTCATGAAAAGTTAGGGTGATTTCTCTATCCGGGATTGAACGTGTTTGAATAAGGATTGTTTTGACGTTGGAAATTGGACACGTAATGGGCTTATTCATAACTCGGTTGGCAAATGGATTCCCCACTTGACACTCTACACTTGAATGACTTCCTACACCATGTTCACAAATAACATTAGTTTGAATAGCATTAAGGTTCATCTTACCTAATTGTTGTGATAGATTTGCTATCTGTGCCACCAATGTGGTAATAGACTCAAGTTCAAAAACTCTAATTGTCTTTCTTGGCATTGCTCTCTCCGCAAACCATTAATAGTTGTTGGATGCCAATTCTTCTAGAATTTCATATGCGGCTTCATGGGTCTTACTCATTAATGCTCCTCCTGTGGCCGCATCAACCATAAATCGATTTGTGGGTCCCAAACCATTGTAAAATGTCTATACTTGAAGCTAGGTTGGGAGGTCGTGATATGGACACTTGCACAATAAATCCTTGTATCTCTTCCATGCCTCATATAATGATTCACCCTCAAATTGAGTGAAGGTAGTGATATCATTCCCTAACTTCATTGTCTTGGTCGGAGGGAAAGATTTTGCTAAGAATTTCTGTGCCAACTCTTCCCAGGTGGTGGTGATGTTAGGCAGCAAAGAGTTCAACCAAGTTTTTACTTTTTCCCTAGGTGAGAAAGGAAAAGTCTCGATCGAATTGCATATCTGTCACTTCGTTGTGTTTAAAAGGTTCACAAATTTCTAGGAAACTTGCAATATGGATGTTAGGATCCTCTTGTGACAGCCCCCCAAACTGGACGGTTTGTTGAATCATTTGAATGATGGTCGGCTTGATCTTGAAGTTATTGGATTGTATAGCTAGCCGCCTTATACTAGATGTCGCCCCATTGACAGAGGGTATAGCAGTCTCTTAATGCCTTGTGCTCCTGATCGGCCATATTAAATTTAGATATAGCGACCTCTTTCTTTTTCTCTTTATTAATCCGACGAAAGGTTCTTTCAATCTCCGGATTGAAAAGTGTATGCTCAAATGATTTACATCAGGGCATGCACTTCTAATTCCTGAAAGGAAAAATCAAACTGAGATCTCATTTAAACCAATAAAATAAAATCGAAAGTAGTAAAATCTAGCTAGTATTTTTTTTTAAACAAGAGTTAGGGTCACATGTCCAAGAGTGACCCCTCCCCAATTTTATTAATAACCCTCACTTGTGGCGGAGGAAAACCGTGGTTACAAATCAAGCATCTGGGATACAATAGAAAACCAGAATGCAGAAAAAGAAACAAGCTAGAAAGAAAAGGACCACAAAAAATCCAAAACAACAAAACGAAGGCAAACCAGAATAATCCATGCGGATAAGACCGCGCAACGCATGGGGAGTATCCGTCAAATGAGAAAAAGTTAAATCACTGCCAGAAGCCCCATGTTTGGCTAACCAATCTGCAACTTTATTAGCTTCCCGAAAAACATGATGAATCGAGCACGTCATTGAGTTCATGATGTCTATAATTTCCTCCCAGAAATCCTCCAAGTACCACACCCCACATCTTTTGCTTCTCCACCAGGAAATAACAGTCATAGAATCAAGTTCAATATCCACATAATTTAAAGATAAAGATTTACAAACCTGGAGCCCATGAAGAAGAGCTAATAACTCAGCCCTATTATTAGAATCTGTACCAATGAACGAGGAAAAAGCATGAATTAGACGACCATGATTATTTCTAATAACTCCACCTATGCCTGAGGAACCCAGGTTACCCAAACTACTGCCATCTGTGTTCATCTTAACCCATCCCACCGAAGGCCGTTGCCAAGCAATAAACTTGCATTGCCGGATTGGGGGAAAGATAGGCTGTACATTCAAACCCTTAAGTACCTGTAAATCAAGACTAGATATGTGAGAACTAGCATGCATATCACGACAAATAATACTAATCCACCGACGAATAGAATGAATGATATCAAAAGCAGATTCAAAGCAACCCTCCATACGTGCCAAACATCACCGCCGCTAGATTCTCCACCTGATAATCACCGGGAGAATTCCCACAATAATGCCAACCTGAGACGAATGTTTTGCATGGCGAAACCAAATCTTCACTGAGTCTTTCCAATTCCAGCCCATCGGGATCCCAAGGTTAGCCCCAAAATAACGCCTAACAGTTTTCGCAATATCACCTGCAAAAAGAACATGATTTTAGTCTTCATAATGACCGTTAGTACAACAATCACAACGAGAGGTAATAGGAATACCAATATGTCTAAGATGATGATCGACGCTAAGAGCCATAAACCAAGCTTTCCACATGTGGGTAGACATTTTAAGAGGAAGACTTTTATGCCACATTCACGAGTGCTCCTCAATAGTATTACCCCTAATACGGATACAATCCCAAGCCGACTTAGTGGAAAATAAAACCATTATCATTTTTAGTCCAAATCAACACATCAATACCTGGTTTAACTTTACCAATATCCTCTAAAATACCATCAAAATGATTCGGCCCCACTAATTGAAGAATAAAATCCATATCCCACTCATTATTTAATTTGCAATCCTTCACCTGAAGATGAGGATGACCCACAATATACATATCATTAACTAACGGGTCGCTTTCTGGCCAATTATCATACCAGAAAGAAATCAACCCATCTTTAAGGCGCCACTTGGAATTATCCAAGACCAAAGGAAGGGAATTAGCAATCATTTTCCAGAACCTCGTACCCTTAGTTGGATCAACTAGGACCCAAGGTTTAGAACCCACATATTTACTCTTAAAAAATTTAGCCCATAAAGAGTTACCTTGAATGAGATTCCACGCAAATCTAGCATGGAGAGCTTTTTACATAGCATCAAGATTCCTAAGAGCCAACCCACCTTCCTCCACGGGACGACAGATAGAATTCCAAGACACCCATTTTTTCTTACCTTTACCGTTATGCTCCCCCCAAAAGAAAGTACTCATCATACGATGAATCGCATTAATAGTGGATTGCGGGACCTGAAGAACGGCAAAGAGACGGAGAGCCATACTAGAGAGAACATGACGAAGTAAAATAAGACAGCCACCTGCCGAAAGAAATCCCATCTTCCATCCCGAAATTTTCTTTTGAATATTAGACACCATATCTTCCATATGTACTTGTTTAAGACGACCCAGAATAATAGGTACTCCAAGATATTTGAAAGGGAAAGATCCTTCTGAAAATCTAGTCTTCCGTAGTAATAAACTTTTACGCATAGAAGAAATATTTTTTGAGCAGTAAATGGCAGATTTAGAGTGATTAATACATTGACCGGACCAGCTCTCATACTTGTGAAGCACAGATAAAATCTCCCTTAGGGCTTTAAAGCTACCATTAGAAAAAAGAAAAACATCATCAGCATACATAAGATGAGAAATTATGGGCGTACCTCGGGCCTGAGAGAATTGACCAAATTTCTGATCCTGTACACTTTGCTTGATCAATCTAGAGAGAATTTATTGAAAGATAATAAAAAGATAATGAGAAAGGGGTTCACCCTGACGCAATCTCCGTCCACTTTTAGAAAAAACTTTAATAGTGCTATTCATGATAATCGAAAACCAAGGAGTCAAGATGCAAGTATTGATAAGATCACAAAAATCAAATGAAAAACCAAAGCATCGAAGAACCTCCAGAAGAAAGAGCCAATCTACTCTATCATAAGCTTTTGCCATATCCAGTTTAATCATGATATTACCACCATGGGCCTTTTTGTTAATGGAATGAACCATTTCCTGAGTCAGACTAATATTCTAAAAAATGCTACGCCCAAGAATGAATGCACCTTGTTCCCATGAAATCATTCTCGAAAGAAAGACCTGTCAAACGATTAAAAATAATTTTGGAGCAAATTTTATAGAAAACCGAGCAAAGGCTTATAGGCCTAAACTTATCAAACCCAGAAGGTGTATCAACCTTTGGAATTAAGACAAGAAAAGAAGCAGTAAAAAATCTTGGAAGCTGCTTAGAAGTAAAAAAAATCAGTTATGGCTTCCAAGACATCCTCTTTCACAATATCCCAACAACTTTTGAAAAAACCCGAACCAAAACCATCAGGACCCGGGGAGCTATTAGAAGGAATAGAAGATAGAGCAAAGAAAGCTTCATTCATAGAAGGCACTGCACAAATCATTGAATTATCAGAATCAGAGATAATAGGGGGAATAAGAGTTGTAATATTTTAGTATATTTTTTAATGAAGGATTATTTTAATTGATTTAAGGATTTGTATCTTGTTTTAAAATTATGGGAGTTTTTAAATATTATTTTATAATATTTTAAGTTGTGAAAATTAATTTCTTATGTGTTTTCTCAGTGTTATTTATTGTTTTGTATTTAAGGTGATTTTCAATTTAAATTGGGTTGTTTTTGAAATTTAAAATTATTTATTTTATATGTTTTCTTGATATTAATTATTGTTGTGTATTTAAATTGATATTTAATTTAAATTAGTTAGATTATGAGTTTAAAATTATTATTGTTTTAATTAAGCATTTCACTGCGTTTGAATTATTTTATTTAACTAGTAGTTTTAAAATCTTCTTCGTTGGATCATTTCGAAACCCAAGATGAAGTCTGGATCTCTCTTTTTCCCTCATCTTTTCTCCTTTCCTCTCTTTTTCTTTCTTTCTCCTGCTTTTTCTGCGCATGCCCGACCCCCTCTCTCTCTTCTCTCTCACGTCCGAACGGACTCACCGCCGCTGCTCCGCCTCCGGCCCGCTGTGCACGACACCGCCGGTACCATCGACTTCCCCATGCGACGGCGACCTTACCCACCCAATATCCGGCCGGCTAACGCCGCCGTTAGCCGCCATGAGCCGCTTGAACCCGCGGTGGTTTTTCTTCATTCAGCCGCCGTCCGGCCACCATTGGCTACCATTTCTTCACCACTTCTTCACCGGCCCAATACCAAGTATTTCCACCCAAACCCAGCCCCGATCCGTTGCCAGAGCCGCCCGTGCGAGCTCCACTTCCGATTTGACATTCTCGACCGTAAACCACCCATTTCGGCCACCACCCATGGCCAAAGGCCACCACCATTAGCTTCACCACCTCCCATAGGCCCTACCCTACCGTTCCCAAGTCTTCGTTTGACCCCGTATAATTTTGGGTTCACTGTGTTTTCAGTCACAGTGTTTTTACATTGTGAAGTCTCGACTTTTGTGCTTTCCAGCTCTTCCGTGATCCTCCGAAAATATTTTTATAGCGCTGTAAGTATTTCCTAAACAATCTTTTGAGATTTAAATATATTTTTGCTCTAATTATTTATACTGTGATCTAGTTGGTACCGGACTGAGTCAGAGGAGAATTTGGGGGTGAATGGATTGAGGACGGAGAAGTTATGTTTTGGTTATGTTGGGTTTTGATTGGTTGTTGGTTGTGGTTATTGTGAGTTGGTACATTGCATATTTCACGCATGTTCATGTTTGAAAAATGAAAACTGGGTTTTCGTGTAATTGCATTCATGATCATGTGGTTATTTTGAAAACTGGGTTTTCATGAGGAAATGGATTTGTGGATGCGTGTGTATCACGACCCCAAGCCGAGATGGAGCATTATCTCAGTGGAGCTCCTCTGGCCACTCGGGAGCGGAATATACTGAGTGACGTCCCCTGGGTTGTCGCTGGGCGACAACGGGATCAGACGTTGGACGTGCCGACTCCGTGGCCCTTCTGCTGGCAGGGGTTAGAGGATGACCCGGCCATGAACGCACCGGGTGCGGAACTGGGCATCGCTCGTAAATTAGCCAGGACGTGCGGATGGTCCATAGGGGAGACCATGGTGCATATGACTTAATGGATAAATGAAAAATGGCTATTTTCTGGGAAAATAGCATGAGTTTATTTTGTGTGTCATTTTTTGGGAAAATGACGGATTAATATTTTTGGGCCAAAATGTGATTTTTGGCGTGTGTTGCATTTATTGCATATTGCATCATGGGCATGCATGATTAGTTGCTTAAATATGTTTTTATTTCAGGATTGGTTGGGTTATAACTTACCTGTGGTACCATTTAATGGTACTGCAGATTTTGATTATGATGTTGCAGGTGCCGAACCTGAGGATTTGGCTCCGCCGGAGGAGTGATCTGGGATCATTCGAGTTATGTTTCTTTTTTCTGCTTTTGTATATTTTATGGGACATTTGGTTTATGTTTTAAACGCTTTGTATTTGAATATCTGTATTAAACTAAAATTCTGGTACTAGAGACTTAATTATTAATATCCGCTGCGTATTTATTTTGTGCACTGTTTATTTGTTGCACACACTTGGCAGTTGTTCGTTGGGATGTGTGACCATGTGTCATCATCCTGACGTCACGATTCCCAAGGCTTTTTGTACATGGGAGTCGGGGCGTCACAGGTGGTATCTGAGCAGTTCGACTCTAGGTAAAACCACATGTCCATTAGGTGGAGTACCATAAAGTTTTAAAAGTTGTGATTTAAAGTTATCTTGATTGGACGTATATTATTTTAATGATTTTTTTTAAAATTTATTATTTGTTGTTGTTTTTATTGGTTTACTCTATTTGGTTGTATGCTATTTTATTTTAAGTGTTTTATTTTATGGACGACTATTTTATTTGTTTTAATTATTTATTGTGTACTTCTTCATGGTTTTATTAATTTTGTCGAATGTTATTTTATTTATGGAATTTTATTTTATTTGAGAGATTTTCGTTTTGTTTCGGTTTTATTTTGTTTGAGGTATGTTACTTTAATTGTTTTAATTTATTATATATTGTTATACTTAGTTGGTTTCATTCTATTCTATTTTAATTTATGTTGTATTAATTTAATTAATTTGGTGTTGCTTTTGCTCTTATTTACATTTTGTCTGGAGATTTAAGTGGGTTAAGGGTTACGCTATGGCAGAAAGATGGTACGACCGTATATGCCATTGTTAGGCTTGAATATTTAGCGTAATAGGCCTGACCTCTTAGCGATTGGTTATTTTAATATTGAGACTCGAGAATGGGATAGTCTAGGTGAATTTTATGGAGTAGGAACTCAAGTCACAGTTGAGTTGGGAATAGTTTTAGTTCGCTTAGGCTAATGAGGTCTTAGTTTCATAGAATTATGTGTTGAGTCTTTGGAATAGGTGGTTGTAAGTTCAACGAACTTTGAGGATAGAATTATGAGGAGTTATCTAAGGTTTGGGGCCCTACAGTTCTTAGGAAATAAGTTTATGGGATTGAAGGTGGTAGGTTCAACAAGCATTTGTGGGATTTATTAAATTGGAAGTTTTAGATCTTGCCGACTTTGATAAGTTATCTTTGATAAGCAGTTGACAACATTTGAGGTTTTAGAATTTTGTAAGCTTTATAAGGTGAATGCTTTAGATTTAAGGTCATCAATCTTGAGGATTTCGGGGAATGATTCTTATCTTGTTTGAGGTTTTAGAATTGCAGAGTTAAAGGACTGATTAGTAATAAGATTTAAGTTTTTAATTCTGCAGGCTTGGTGTGCTAGTTTGATTTATTTTGGAGATTGATTAGTTGGTGACCATTAAATGGAGTTGGTCAGAGTTGGGTTATTGATATAAGGATTTTCAATGTGAGTACTTCTTTGAGGATTGAAGGTATTGATCTAGTATGTGTATTTTCTGAGGATTGAAGATGTCGATCTAGTTCGGAACATGATTGTTATTAGTTCGAGGTTTTAGTGGCAAGTTTTAGGATTGATCCGTATCAAGTTTAAGGATAATAGATGGTGTGGATCTAGGAAAAAGATTCTTGTTATTTTTCGAGGATATGGGTTCAGCTGATGGAAATGATAATGATGAACCACTTGCACGTTTGGAGGATTTTTTTGGATTCGGCTAAGAGTGCATGAGATCAATGCGTAGTATTGGTGAGTGTGTATGGATTTCGGAGAGTATATGTTGTAGTCGCATTTTGTTGGAAGAAGTGGCTTCGGTAGGTGTTGAAGAGGAAATGAGATGACTGTATTAGGTTCAAAAGACTTTGGCCTTGATTTTTGAGGAGTTGATTGAAGGGTACAATCGAATCGGGTTACTCCATGTATTGATGGTTGGCAATAATTGTTGTGATTACTTTCAGGAATAAATTGTGACTTGAGGTCACATAGGAATTTAAATTTTTGAGACTATACTTTCCTTTGGAAATGAAGCTTCAAACTAGCCGGGGCATCACAAGAGCCGATAAATCAGGTAACAAACTAGCCGGCGTGCCCTGCAGAAAATTAGGAAAGAAATCCACAGCCCCCTGATGAATACTCTCCGGCGAATTAAACACCCTACCATCCGAAGATCTCATTTCCACCACTCTTTTACGGCGTTTGTTAGCGAGGCAGGCATGAAAAAACTTCGTGTTACGATCACCATCCATCTGCCATTTTAATTTAGAGATTTGAGCCAATCTAGTATCTTCAGGACAGACCCAATCCTCCATTTCTGCAGAAGATATTAAAAGCTCCCTCTCAGTATCTTCGTCCCAATTTTCCTGAAGTTTCTTTTCAAGCTCATCAATTTGCTGTTCAAGAGAAGTAATATGCATATTAGTAAAGCCAAAAACCTTTTTGTTCCAATCACGCAAGGCGACCTTAGTGTTCTTCAATTTAAAAACCAATTTAGTAAGACCCTGACCACCAACATGAGCAGACCACACCTGTCAGACACACAACAAAAAACTCGGGTGATCCACCCACATTTGTTGAAAACGAAAAGGGGAAGGGCCATAAGTGAACGGATCCAACTTGAGTTCAATAAACATAGGAGAGTGATCAGATGTGGTGTTAGGAAGATAAGAGCAAACTGCATGAGGGAAATATTCAAGAAGAGAGAAATCCATAAAAACCCAATCTAACCTCGCCCAAGACCTAGCGAGACCCAATTGACCATTACACCAAGAAAATTTATTTCCCTTAGACTTCATTTCAATCAAACCACCCTGATGGATCCAGGTATTGAAATCCTCCATCGCCACATTAGAACGAGGTGCACCACCCCTTCGTTCCGAATTGTTCCTGATAATATTAAAATCTCCTACAAAAAGACAAGGTTCGGATCCCATAGCTTGGGAACTAAGATCCTCCCATAAATTTTTCCTCTCATACATACTGCATTTAACATAGATAATATTACACAAAAACTTATAGGACCCCATGTTGATACGAAGAGAAACAAACTGCAAATTAGTCCGCAACACTTGAATATCAAGAGAATTGTCCCAAAAAATCCAGATTTTACCACCATCATGAACATTCGAAATAAAAGAATCAAAATGTAAATAATGTTTTAACTTGATGGCTTTGTCCAGAGCTTGAAACGGTTCCAAAACAGCAACCATCTTAGGCTTAAGCTTACAAACTAAATTCTTCAGTCTACGATGAGAAGTACCGATACCACGGGCATTCCAAATAATAATGTTACTCATAAAGACAAAGTAGAGGGACGGGTAATAACCCGACTCGAGCTTTGAACTTTCTCAAATTTTTTCTTTTGGTATTTTTTCTTGTTTGATTTACCTGTAGAATCAGAATGATATTCCTTGAACTGAGGGAGCACTTCTGGAGGGATATCAGTTTCGGGCTCAGAAACAATTTCATTAAAATCCAGATTTTGTTTTAGACTCCCGATTGCTAGGCCGATGGTATCTTCGCCCATATTAGTGTTAGGAGCTGCCTCCATAATTGGATAAAACGATTCTTCTACATTAAAAGAAACAGTTTTAGTATGGATAGAAATGTTACCTGACTCCTCCCTTATTGTTAACATCCCTCCATCACCCGAAATAATCCCCTGGACAGGGGGTGAGGAGACGTTACCGAGTTGAACCATAACTGGATCATCATGCTCTATTTCTTGAGAATTCTCATGACCACTAATACCTGCGTCTTCGCTTGACACAAGCATTGCTCCATCCTCATGATTATCAACCTCCGTAAAGGTAGCTCCCTGGGCAAGAGGTACAGCAGCATTGAAGGTCTGTTCCGGAATCACTAAACGATCCATAGACTCTGTTTTGTCCACCGATTTATTCATCTCACCATCCTGGGTATGACCCGAACGAGTGCCACCATGTTCTGTATCAACTTTCTTCCCACCACGGTTATGATCCTTGCCAACACGACAAGTCTTCAAATTATGACCTTGAACTCTACATTTTCCACAGTATGCGGGCAACGTTTCATATTGAATCTCTTGTTTTCGACTTGTAGGCAGACCTGGAGCACCTATCCAGAAATAAGTAATCGGTTCCTTGGCTACATCCATCTCCAAACAGAGTCGAGCTCCATCAGTCCGAGTAGCACAACACGTGGGGTTGTCCCTCCGAATGAACCGGCCTATAGGTGCAGTGAATATTCGAAGAAAGGATTCTTGATAATAATTAGGAGGTAAACCTGGGAGCAAAATCTATACGGGAACATTAGGAGGTTCATGCTCCTCATTGAATTCAAGAGACCAATGAAAAGCACGGAAAGCCACTCCATTAACTTCACAGGATTCACAAGAGAGGGCCTTTACAAAATCTGCTTCCGTGGCCATTCGAACAAAGACGTTACGCGGCAGTTTCATTAAGGAGACCACCGGAGTAGACGATAGCCCCCAACGGCTAGAAATAAAAGCACGTATTGCATCTAGAGAGGGTCTTTGTCTCAGGAACTTGATCACGATGGAAAAACGAAATGGTTCTGTTGATCAACTGAGTTCTTCTTTGGAGAATAGGAAAAAAATCTCACCGTCCATGATTTTGGGAGCACGCCGGGCTACAAAGATATCAGGAAAGGGCTGCGGTACCGCAGCAGCCATTTCAGCAAAGGTTTGACAGCCCACAGCATGGCCATCCACGGCTGCCATGCAGCCTGGAGCGGCACAGGGCCAAATGAAGAAGAAAAACAGTGCAAAACGCTAGCAGAGCACGTAAAGGGCAGTTTCAGTAATTTTGTAACCCTCACTTGGGGTCCTAGCTAGTATCAATATCAATAACAAATAACTAATATCTGGCATCGACGCCAAAAACTTCTTGTGTTGAAAATATCTACAAGTGCATAGAATCGTAACAAGTAGTAAAGTGTTTAAAAAAAGGGATGTCAAACCCACAAGGATTAATTATGCAATTGAGTACTAAAATTTACTAAATTAATTACTATTTGGAAACCAAAATTTGAAGAATAGATTATCTAAATTAAACTGAAGAAAATAACATTAAAATTAAGATTTTAAAGATAATAAGAATCGATCTAGAGTGATTGATTTCACCTAGCAAATCCCACACAATTTATTTTTCCTTGTTATAGAATTCTAATTATCCCAAGTTCATGATAAAAATTCTCTAACTATTCAATATTTTCTCTCGAACAATACTAAAAATATCTCCAATTAATAACTCCATATCTCCATATCTCCATGTGAATTTAACTAATTGGAGACTTATTAAGTTTTTTAGATTTTTCTTAAAAATCACACTAATCACGGTAAAGCATTTCTACTTTTGCTCAACTCATGGTGTTTAATCTTAGAGCTTTAATCACAAATCATGTTTCGGTCTCATTGCGATTCAATAGATCGAACAATAATTAGTTAGAAATTGCAAGCATTAAGAACAAGGAATAAATACTCAATCATAGAAATATTGAAAATAAAATAACTTAGAATATAAATTGTCTATTCAATGCTAGACTACATCAAAGTTCTAGAAAATAAAATTATTTCATAATTAAATTGAAAAGAAAAATAATAAAACTAGTGTTCTTTGTTGGAGTCGATTGATGAAGTATGCGGCTTTTGCTTCTGTCCCCCAGATCCGTCTCCTTGAAAGAAACTTAAAGAATAACTTCTGGAATATTTTTACTCTAAAACTCAGACTCTCCTGCTCTTCATCCCACAAGACGGGAGTAAATAGATATCAAAACTCAAATCCAGAAATAAGATAAATGCAGCTACAATCTAGCCTAAAGATCTGGAAAATGGTTTCTAAAGATAAATGTTAACATAAAAGAAAATTATCCCACGAATAACAGAATTATCTAAAATTGAAGATTCGGTAATAGACGGCTTGATTTACGAAGTTCAGGAGGATTTGGTAGTCAGTTAGCAGATTGATTGTGAAACTTGGGAGAGTCCCATCGGGTAGATGTCGTGTGCGCTGAATATAACTAGTCTCCTCGCCTACCAAGAGGTAAGACTCCCAACCGGGATGATAGAACCCTTTCGCCAACCTACTGAGCGGTAAAGTTGATCACCTTTTCTAGTTGTTGCCCACGATGTCGTTTAGGTTGGTTGCTTAAGTTGGTCATTTAGACTGGTCGCGGTTGGGTCTTCTTGTCTACCAAGAGGAAAGACTCCGATCGGGATGATAGAACCCTCTCGCCAACCTACCGAGTGGTAAAGCCGCTCTCCTTTTTAGATCTGGTCGTGTCTTGTTGATCTGGCTCCATAGTCTCTTCTTTTGTACCAAAATACTCTCATTTTGCACTAAATCTCTCATTCATTCAAATCCAAGAAAATAAAGAAAAATATATAGAAATCAAATAAAATCAATAGAATTAAAGGAAAATTGACATTTTTCATAAATAAAAGAGTAATAAAAATCACATAAAAATACACTTATCACAAGGTATAACCAGATTCCTATATCTCTCAAAGACCAATAAAAGGTCACCTTCACTTGTCCTTATGATACTTTTGCATTCTGTAGGATGCCTTTTGGTTTATGTAATGCACTTGCTACATTCCAACGCTGCATAATGGCTATTTTCTTTGATTTTGCTGAAAAGATTATGGTGGTTTTCATGGATGATTTTTTTGTTTTTGGATCTTCTTTTGATTGTTGTTTAGATAACTTGTCTCAAGTTTTGCAGCATTGTGAGAAAACCAATTTAGTCATGAATTGGGAGAAATGTGATTTTATGATGTAGGAAGGTATTGTTTTAGGCCACAAAATTTCAGCAAGAGGTATTGATGTGGACCAAGAAAAAATAGAAATTATTGAAAAATGGCCATCACCTACCAATGTTAAGGGAGTTAGCAGTTTCCTTGGTCACACAGGATTTTATTGGCATTTTATTAAGGATTTTCTAAAACTTCTAAACCTCTTTGTAATCTGTTGAATAAGGATGTTGTGTTTGATTTTGACAAGGACTGTTTGAATGCTTTTAACAGGTTGAAGCAAGAGTTGGCGTCAGTACTAATTATGGCAGCCCTAGATTGGAGTTTGCCTTTTGAGCTAATGTGTGATGCTAGTGATTTTGCTTTGGGTGTTGTTCTCGGCCAGAAAAATAATAAGAAGTTGCATGCTATATATTATGCTAGTAGAGTTTTAAATAATGCATAGTTGAACTAAGCAACTACTGAAAAAAATTGCTTACTATTGTATTTGCTTTTGACAAGTTTCGATTTATCTTGTAGGTTCCAAGGTGACCTTAGATGCAAACTATTTAGCAATCAAGTATTTGCTGAAAATGAAAGATGCCAAACCACGCTTGATTAGGTGGTTGTAGTTACTTCAAGAATTTGATCTTGAGATTCGAGGCAAGAGGGACATGGATAATGTGGTGGCAATCAAGAGCAAATGAGGTGCCCATTAATGAAAGCTTTCCAGATGAGCAGTTGTTGGCAGTTTTAGTCATCTCCTGGTATGCTGATTTGGTGAACTATTTTGTGAGTGACATTGTTCCCCTTGATTTGAGCTATCATCAGAAGAAAAATGTTTTGTGGGATGTGAAACATTATTTTCTGGAAGAATCGCTACTCTATAAACACTATGTAGATCATATGATTAGAATATGTCTGCCCCAATATGAGATGCAGGATATCCTTGACCATTATCATTCCTTGGAGTGTGGTGGACATTTCATTACCTCCAAGATAGTTGCAAAGGTATGGCAGTTTGGTTTTTACTGGTCGACCATGTATTAAGATGCTAGAGAATATGTTAGCATATGTGGTAGATGTTAGAGGGTTGGCAACATTTCGAAAAACAATGACATGCCCTTGACCAATATCCTGGAGGTTGAACTATTTGATTTGTGGAGAATTGATTTCATGGATCCATTCTCTCTTCCTTCCACAATCAGTACATCCTGGTAGCAATGGATTATGTGTCTAAATGGGTTGAAGCTACTGCAACTCAGCCTAATGACTCTCGGGTGGGGATGAGATTTGTGAAGAAAAATATTCTTTTCAACATTTGGTGTGCCAAGAGCCATTATTAAGTGATGAAGGCTCCCAGTTTTGTAACCGGTAATTTGAGACTTTGTTGAAGAAATATGGGGTTACTCATAAGGTGGCACTTGCCTATTATCCCCAAACAAATGGGCAAGTGGAACTTGCAAATAGGGAATTGAACCAAGTTTTGGAGAAAACTGTGAGCAGTTCAAGGAAGGATTGGGCAAATAAGTTAGATGATGTACTTTGGGCCTATAGGACAGCTTTCAAGACACCTTTGGGTATGTCTCCTTACAGACTTGTCTTTGGAAAGACTTGTCACTTACCACTTGAATTTGAACATAGGGCCTATTGGGCAATTAAGGAGTTGAACATGGACTTGAAAGTTGCAGGAGAAACGAAATTGTTACAGTTGAGTGAGTTGGAGGAGTTTAGGTTGGATGCTTATGAAATTGCTTGAATTTGCAAGGGGGCATGCCAAGTATCTTCAGATTAAAAACTTCAAATTGGGCACCAGGTGTTACTCTTCAACTCAAGACTTAAGCTATTCGCAGGTAAGCTTTGGTCTAGGTAGTCTAGCCCATTCACAGTAACAAAAGTGTATCCATATGGTGTTGTTGAGGTGCATAGTAAAGTCACTAGTTCATTCAAGGTTTATGGGCAGCGTTTGAAACCTTATATTGCTGGTAATGTGGTTCCTAAAGGAGTTGCTTACTCCTTAAAGAATCCTAGCTATGGTTGGTGGTGTAGAAGTCAAGCTAATGACTCTAAACAAGCGCTTCTTTTGTTGGTCTTATATAAGTTTTTATTTTTAAAATAATGATAGTTATGACCCCCCCTTCTTTTGGTTGTGTTGTGTAGGTTCGTAAAAATTAAGCAAGAAGCTAGTTCGTGTTCAATTCAATCGGATATTCGTTGTGTTCAACCTTGCTAAAAGGGGAGTATTAGTCTTCCATTTTTCTATCCTTTCACATTGAGGGCAATGTGAAAATTAAGTTTGGGGGAGTGGATATTTGCTTATTCTAAATGCTGGTGCTGGCTATGTTTTTTTTAGAAAGAAAATTTTTTTCTTCGAAATTCTAGTTTATTCACATTCATGCAAGTTAATTGGTGATCATATCCATGTATTCCAAACCAGATCCTTATGTGAAAGATTAGGATAAATGAACCTGCATTTGCACTTGTGTGGGGCTTATTTAGGATCAACATTACACTTTTGGGTTTTTTATAGTGTTAAGCATTGCATTTTTTATTTAGGATATACGATATCTTATAAAGTAACATTAAGCATACTTGTTTTCTTTAGGATTATTGAAGCACACTTTTCCTTGCAAAGTTGTGTGTGTGACTATGCATAAAAGATGAGTGTGATACTTTTTTTGGGATTATCCCCTCTGATCCTAAACAGGGTTTAAGTAAATAAGGTGATAATGATTAGACAACTGAATAAATAAATAAGTATGAAGTTTTATCTACTCCAATGTTTTGAGTTGCTTAGTAACTAGTGGTATTCATCACCAATGTTTACTTTTACGTCAAACGACAACTTGAAATATGAGTATGCAAAAGCACTTTAAGTGGGTGACTTGTTAAGTAACTAGGTGCATCCATCACAAATGGTTGTATTCGTGTCAAAAGGCGAGTCACAACTTAAAGACAAAGAATAAATTCTAAAACCAAAAGAAAAAAATATATATCTAGTTTGCTACCTTGTTTGTAGTAGTGAGAAGGGATTATTGCAGGTTGAGTTGTTACATGATTCACTTGTGTTGGTTGCATAATAAATATGATTGAGTTTGAAATTATATATGGATATTTGAACTAGAGAATGTGAGTATAGTTAGTTTTCCTTTATTCGCTATTGTTTATTTACTAAGTTAAAGATTTGATGTTTGCATGATAGGTCCTTTGGGTGTGATGAATTGAGCCTAACTATGGTTATTGTCCTTTGTTTTAATGGTTTTCCTTTTTGCTTGAAGGCAAGCAAACATTCAAGTTTGTAAGTATTTGATGTTGGAATTTATTTCACACATTTTCTTAGTTCTAATTATTTTGATTCAGAGTATTTTGTATGTTTCTTAGTTCGTTTGTCTAGAATTTTAGGTGGCTTTACATTTATTTAATTCATGGAAATTCTTGATATTTTATAGGTGTTTAGTTCTTGAATTAGGTTGAAATTGGGCCAATGTGAAGAGGCAGAATTCGGGCTAGGCCTAGAGAGCAAATCCTTGTTGGGCTAATCTAGTCAAATGTTGGGTTCTTGGGTTCTAACTGAGCTACAGACCTCAGTTGTAGGTGTTGTTTGACTTGCTAGAAAGCTAAGACATAGTTCTCAAACTTTTATGATTTTCCAAAACCTAGTTCTACTGTTTCAAAGTTCAAAACTTAGCAGAAATAGAGAAGTCTAAATCTGTCTAGAAGTTTACTGCAGCCTAGACCCTGTTTCGGTTTGCAGGCTATATATGGAGTTCTTGAAGTTAGCATAAAGCAAGCTTAGGTGCGTTAGAAATTTGAGAATGAGATCTAAGACTTTCGTGAAGGGCTCAACTCCAAAATATGTCTTTTCTTAAAGCTCTAAATCCAGCTGGACGTCGGGTAATAAAATTAGCCAAGAATTCCGGAATTCAGCAGTAAATATGAGGGAAATATCTTTGTTTTTTAAGATTTGAAAGGTGAATCGGTTTTGAATTGATTGGATGGTCTGCAGTTATTATTGGTCAAAGATAAGATGCTAAAATTGAAAAAAAAAGGGAAGTTAATGCTAAAAACTAGAGGAATGAATGAAAAAAAAAAAAAAAAAAGGATTGAAGGAGGAGTTGTAATTTCAGAGAGGAAGAACGAGGCTCATGATTTATGCAATTACAGAGTTCTTTTTTTTCTTTCTCTAATTTTTAGTTGCTGAATTATTATTAAGGATGTTGAATTCAAATTTATGTTTGAGAAATAATTGGATTTTTTTATTAGTTATGATTTGCTAGTTTTATTATTCTAGGTCGAAGACGCAGTCATTGAATTTTGGATATGATTGAGTATGGTTGTATTGAATACCCTTTGTTAATTGCAATTGGATGATTTCGATTTTCAATCTTGTAATTTACTGGCCATGAATTGCATGTTTAAGATGTTGAATGAAATAACGAAAGTTGAAGTTCAATATTAGTTCGTAATTCATCAAACCTTGGCAGTGTAATTTAGAAATAAATACACACCTTTGTGACCTACATTCAAGGATTTTACAAAGCATAATGAATTTATATTAATGTTTTTGATCACGATAGTAGATATACGATTAATATAAGTATAGGTGTTATATTTGGAAATAGGATATCACATAAAAAAAAAAAAAAAGAAGGAGATTCGGTTATTGTAATTAGCGAAACATTAATGCAAGCAACTGGGTTTAAACTCATTGAAGGAATTCAATTGATGATATCCAAGCCCTAGGAACCTTTCATATTTGATTTTTCAGGTTAAGAATTTGCAGTCAGTCACATCAATTTGGGATTGTCTGAATAATATAGGTAATTTTATAAATTGGTACTTGAATCTCCTCCTTGTGGAAATGATATTCTTTTTGCCTTGTTCTACTTGTCATGACCCATACACTTGTGGTAGAGTCGAGGGACCATTTGGGCTTTAGGTAATTCTTGGTTTTCATGGTGTTGGAACGTTGAATAGAAGCTAATCTGAAGAAAGTAGAAGCCATACTCCTCATGGCCCCACCTCAAAACATAAACAAAGTGCAGAAACTAGCCGGTCAGGTAGCGGCCCTTAGCAAATTCGTGTCAAGGCCCATCGACAAGTGCCTGCCATTTTTAAGGATTGCGGAAGGCGTATGCATGGGATGATGAGTGTGACTAGGCATTCAAAGCTCTCAAGAAATATCTCAATAGTCCGCCGCTCCCCAACCAACCCAGATGTGGAGAAACTTTAATCTTGTACCTATCAGTATCCCTATAAGCGGCTTCCTTGGCCTTGGTATGAGATGAAGGTAAAGTCCAAGAGCCCGTGTATTACACCAGCTGGGCTTATCGAGGAGCAGAGGCTAGATATCCATGCGTAGAGCAGCTTACCTTCCCCTCAGTAGTGACCACCAAAAGACTCCACTAGTACTTCTTGGCTCATCCAATAAGGGTCCTCATCAAGACCCCCCCTAAAGAAGTTTCTACAAAGATCGGATGTGTCAGGCCGCCTTACAAATTGGGCCATGGAGTTGAGTGAGTTCGACATCGAATGCATACCACGAAATACTATTAAGGGGAAAGTGTTGCTAGATTTTCTAGCAGAATTCACCAGCTTTCCAAAGGGATCGAACATGCACCCCCACGAAGCCTTGGTAGTTCTTCATTAACCGCTTGTCCTGCTAGGCTGGACGGGGAGTAGGGGTGCATATTATTACAGACGAGGGTGAAGAGCATAATTATGCCATCAAGTTGATATTCAAAATCACGAACAATGAGGCAGAGTATAAGGCATTGTTCTCTAGTCTAGTGATCACCAGGTCTTTGGGCCCCAAAGAAGTAGAGGTCCAAGCTGACTCTCAAGTAGTGGTCAATCAAGTATAAAGGAGTTTGCTGCAAAGAGTGAGTGGTCAATCAGATACTTTCAGATCCAACAAGTGCTGAGTGCTGAGAATCAGAAGGTGGATAAACTAGCACGAGTGGCATCCAGGCAAAAAGATTCTCCCCTCCCAGAACAAACAGTGATCAGGACTATCGAGATATCCATCTTGGGAATAGAAGTGATAGAAGTAAAGCCGAGAGATCCAAAATGGGTGTTGGATATAATCAAGTACATAGATGCCAACGAACTACCCGATGACAAATGGGTAGCCAGAAAGATCAGGAATGGAGTAGCGCGTTACACTCTACTTGAGGGGGTCTTGTATAGAAGGGGATACTCCACACCTCTCCTCAGATGCGTCTCACTTGAAGAAGCCAATACGTGCTAGCGGAAGTACACGAGGGGATTTGTGGCAACAACTATAGGGGAAAGGCGCTAGTAGGCAATGTAATGAGGGCAGGATACTACTGGCCTCTCGCCCTCCAGGATGCCGAGGAGTATGTGTGGAAGTGTAGGAAATGCCAAGAGTACTCCAAAGTACCCCATTGCCCACTGGAAGAGCTGACGTCAATCACCATGCCATGCCCTTCGCCCAGTAGGGAATTGACTTGGTAGGCCCCTCCCCCCGGACAAGGGAGGAGTAAGATTTATAGTAGTAGCAATGGACTACTTCACCAAATAGGTAGAGGCTGAGGCACTGGCAAGAATCACGACAAGCAAGATCACACCTTTCTTATGGAAGACAGTCATCTGCAGATTTGGCATTCCCCTTGTCCTTATACAGGATAATGGGAGGCAGTTCGATGCTGACCAGTATAGAGACTAGCGCCAAGAATTGGGGATCAAATTCTGCTACTCGTTCCCAGGATATCCTCAATCTAATGGGTTGGTGGAGACGACCAACAAGATGATGATGGGAATACTCAAAAAGAAAGGGTAACAGGGCAGAGGAACTTCCCGAAGTTTGATGGGTATACTGGATCATAATGAGGACCCTGACAGGAGAAACCCCATTCACTCTCACTTATGGTCATAAGGCAATGCCACTAGTCAAGATCGGGATCCCTACCTACAGGGTGCAACAGTTCATGCACAACTCCAATAATGAACAATTAGAAGAACGGCTTGACTTGTTGGAGGAGGTAAGGCCTGAAGCAAAAGTAATGACAATCGTCAACAAGAGGAGACCGGAACGATGCTTCAACAAATGTGTATGACTAAACGCATTCAAGATTGGGGATCTCGCACTGAAACATATGAGAACAACTACATGAGACGAAGGAAAGCTTGGCTCTTGATGGGAAGGCCGCTATGTGGTCACCACCAAAAACTGTCCGAGCTCGTTCTAACTTCAAGACTCCCAAGGGAATGAGTTGTCACACCCCTGGAATGCATAGCAACTATCGAAGGTTTATTGCTAGAAAGTTTATGACTTGTAATTTACATTTCCATGTCAATGGTGTATACCCTATTAATGAAAGTATGGATTTTTTAGGAATAAAATAAGTCTCACCTATCTCGACACCTTACTCCAACAACGTAATCTCCATCACCGACTACTTACAACCCCACGAGGTACCAAAAGGATGAGTTACACCCAAAGGCTACTTTATCCCTCTCGCAGGGTAGAGCTTGCCAACCCTCAGCTGCCTGACACTTACTTTCCTCATGAGCGTCAACAAGCGAGAGCAGGTTCAGTCCCAAACTACCCGTGGGACCCTAAAGGGCAAGATGTGCCTTAAGGCTATCTTATCCCTCCTATAATGAAGAGTGGGTCTAGCCCCTCGGCTGCCCAACAACTTACCCCGACCTCCCCCACAACAAATAGTGGGATTAGCACCAGCCTGACCCAACACTTACACTACCTATGATGTCAACGGGCGGGAGTGGATCCAGCCCCAAACATCCCAACTACTTACCTCCCCATGAGGGCTAAAAGGTGGGCAAGTGACCCAACCTCCCTCGCAGGGAGAACGGGTCGAGCCTCTCTACTACCAGACAACTTACCTTGCCTTTATAACGATGAAGAGCGGACCGGCTATTCAGCTGTCCGATACTTACCTCCACGAGAGGCACCAAAGGGATGAGTTATGCCTGAAGGCTGCTTTATCCTTCTTGCAGTGGAGAGCGGGACAACACTTGGCTACCTAACACTTACCTTCCTCATGGGCATCAATTGGCTGGAGTGAGTCCAGTTCCAAACAGCCATTTTACTTACCTCCCTAAGGGGCTCTAAAGGGCGGGATGTGCCTTAAAGCCATCTTCTCCTTCCAGTGACAGAGAGTGGATCCAGCACCTCGGCTACCTTGCAACTTACCCCAACCTCCGCCATGATGAAGAATGGGATTAGCACCGACCTGACCGAACACTTACCTTCATTGAATCCTTGTGATGTGAATAGGTGAGAGTGGGTCCAATCCCAAACTATCCAGCAACTTACCTCCCTATGAGGATTAATAGGTGGGCAGGTGGCCCAACCTCCCTCACGTGGGAGAGCGGATTGGCTTCTCAGCCGTCTGGCAAATTACCTCCCTTGAGGCATCCCTCCCCCTCCCCCAGCAGAGAGTAGGTTTAATCTTTGGACTCTCCGACATGACTCTTGGGATGCCATCTCCAACAACAGAACACCAAATGAGTAACACCTCAGACTCCCCTTCTCCACTAAACGGAACACCAAGCTACTAACACCTCACATCTTCGGCAAATCAGCCCAGGTTTGCAAATTTCACAATCGTAGATTGAAGATGAGTTATATTAACTTGTTTATTTTTTCCAGCGATATATTAGACATCTCCTACTCACCTCACAACAAAGGGAGAGACCATTCCTTAGCTACATGACAACTTGTTCCCCCTAGGGAGACCGAAGAGGAGGGTTTAGCCTAAGGCATCCCAGCCTCTCTCCCCACGCACTATGGGCCCAATCTCTCCACAACACGACTTAACTCCCAAGGAGCTCCACCCCCCCCCCCCAAAAAAAAACGATAGCAGTAGATTGGGATTTTATGATTATGATAAAGAATATTACAGATTGTTCATGATATGAATGATATCACCCCTCACCTGGTACACTTCCCAGAGCACGCAAAAGAAAAGATAAAAGCGAAGAAGAAAAAGAACCCGAGAAGAGGAGAAAAATATGTATGAGGAATTCCATTAGCATTATTACAAAATACAAGCAAACGAAAATGAAAATACATCAATACAAGGGGGAAAATATTTAGTTGGTTGGGCTGGCACTAGCGGGGTTGTCTATGACTGTGCCTCACTTCAACACCACTGGGTCCAGAGGGAGGTCTTGTACTTTCAGTGCCCTGAAATTGCTTCGAGGATTCAAGAGCACATAATCCCTCATTCTTTCTAAACCCTCCAAGTAGTCGTAATTCCTGCCATTGTCACGGACCAAACAAATGCATGACAACTCCTCATGCAACCGGGGAAGGACGATTTCAGCACTATCAAGGTGAGAGAGCAAGTCCCAGATGTTGGCCTGATCGGCGGCTATCAATTGATCAGCCTCAGCTTTCTCAAACTCTAAGCCCTTCACTCTCTTAGATTTTTCCTTGAGAGGGTCTCTTTTTTCATGCAGAGACTTGGAGGCCTCCTCAAACCTCCCTTCTAACCACTTGTATGATTGAGAGTCAAAGTCGTGTTGTTTGAGCAACTTTGAGTTGTCAGCTTGCAGCTGCTCCAGCTCCTCCTTCTGGCGATCAAGTTGTAATACCCCGTATTTTAGTGTATTTTAATGAAGGATTATTTTAATTAATTTAATGATTGATTCTCTAGTTTTAGTATTTTGGGAGTTTTAAAATATTATTTTATAATATTTTAAGTTGTGAAAATATTTTATTGGGCTTTCTTCTTATTAATTATTATTTCAGATTTAAATTGATCTTCGATTTAAATTGGTTCGTTTATGGGTTTTAAAATTATTGTTGTTTTAT